>ML822541.1:0-20388 GCA_009831015.1 Picea engelmannii | reverse complement strand
TGTTCCTGGGGAGGATTTTGAATCCTTTCCAATCCCATAATGACACTTAGAAAGTCTATCCCAAATATTTTTACCCATATCTTTCCTGGCGACTCCATTTGAGGGAAGTTCCCTTTTCACTTTTGATGAAATTCATACATGTTTATCTAGCGACTCCATTAAGGAAAATACCCTCTCCTTTTTCGATGAGCCTTGATCTCCTCTGGTGATTCCATTCAAGTGTCATTTTAGACAATTTAATAATGTCACCATGGGATGAACCCTTTTCCATAACTTACCATATCACAAGAAAACTTCTACAGGAGGAAGTGGAAAAAGTTGTTGATGAAGTTGTCAAGCATATGATGAATATTATAAGGGAATTTTCCCAAGAATCTACTGAAGAAAAACTTGATTAAGCGCCTCTTATTGAAGAGAAATCCCATGATGATGAAAAGAATGAGATTTTCATTTTTAATCCTTTGGAGAACAATCAGATGAAGCACTTCTCATCGATAATTAAGCCCCTTGTAATGAAGAGGTGCTTGAACAACATGTCATGAAGAAAGTTTCCAAGAAGAAAAGGAATAATTTTGATGAAGTGCAACATGTTGAGGACCGGGATGGGACATCGGTATTCATTCTTGTGTTTGATGAAGTTGTCCAACCTTGCATTCATCCTGCAAAAGAAGATGAAGTAGAAATCAGTTCCAATGATGCAGATAAATTCATGGAGCAGCCCTTGGATACGATTGAAAATCATATTGATGATTTCATATGTGTCCATAAGCATGGATGGGATATTGGTTGTTTTGATCTTGATGGTGATCCCATCAAGGACATTGAGGGAAGCTTATGGTTAAATAATGTGGAAATATTCCCTTTGGAAGATTGCTTTCCATGCATGGATAATCAAGATTTTTGGAAACCTAATGATGATATGATCACATAAATTTTCCATCCACCAGGGGATGACTTGTTACAATGAACTTATGTTAAATCCCAGCTATACCTTGGGGATTATCCTTTTGAGGACTCCGAACTATTATTTGATGAAGATTCTCAACCATCTTTTTGCTCGAAGTTTGATGGACATGAGGACGTGGAAGGGTTGTATAAGCACTCATATGTAACAAAAGTTCATGTATCACCTCTTAAAGCTCCAAGTGGTTTTAGTGGATGGATTCACACCTTTTCATATGGAGACACTGTATCGGCTCGACATTATTTGGATACCTTTTTAGAAGTTTTCAATTCCTATGTCTCCTGAAATCAATATAAGGGTGTGTATCAATATCTTCTCTTCATATTTCACAAGAAGGCCAAATAATGGTACAAAAATATCCCTCCCGAAACAATTACCACTTGGGAAATGTTTTGAAACCTCTTCATGAAAATATTTTTTGAAAATAAAGGTTATGTATCCTTATCTATGTCTATATCTTGTCTTGTAAATCATAATATCCTTTTTCGATATTTCATCTCCTCACAGCATTCAAGGAGTAGTGGTATTCTAAGTGAGGTCGAAGACGAGCCACTGTATATATGCAGTAATCCTATTCAGATATGGATTGATCAGGCTTGTGGCTATTCTTTACAGCAAGAGTTTCTCCCTCCCACCCACCTCCATGAATTTCTTCCTATGACTGATCACATACTTATTTATGCTCATGATTATTTTGTGCTTGACTTATATTTGTTGTATTACATGATTAAGAACAGAGGGAGATACCTTGATGAGATGTTGATTAGGTGGTTGCATGATTTCACCTAATATCACTAGGCAGTTGATCTCTACGGGCCTCGGGCCCCATGTAAGTAGGTAGGTCATTTGTTTTCTTATATTTGCATGTGTGTGTTCATCATATAGTAGTTGCATGTGTTTCATGTTTTTATTTACATATTATTTTGATGCATTTATACATAGTTGTTGTGATGCACTTTCTTCAATCATATTGCATGTTAGTTAAAAGTTTTTGAAAAAATACAAAATTTTATTTTTAAGGAATATTTGTCAATTTGTATTTTTGAAGTTTTGACTACATGAATAAAGGTTGAGAAAGCCACCCATCATTTCTATAATATATTTCTTGAGTATGTGTAGGCATGGGTCTTACCAGGATATGTTGAGGTTCTCATGTACTCTATGGCGAGCACATCTCCCCATGCAAGAGCCAGATGTTATCCCCCCAAGCTAGGGGTAACTAAGGAGATGATGTCTCAAGGCCTTCAAGTTGAATACATGGAGTTTCAAGAGCCAAATGAGAATACATATCCCCTCCTATCACCACACATCACAATTGATCAATGACAACAATGTCCACCACACCAACAATGGTCCAGAAGGGACAACAAGTCTTTCTTCATGAGGTAACAAGTCTAGTCTTGTGGTAAGTGTCACTTTAATAATTGAAGCATTTGAGCACATTGCAAAGATTCCTATATCGATTATGAAAATGTTTTCTTAGAAATTATACATTTTGCCTCATTTCACCTTGGTGGTTGATATGGTTTCCTAGTAAGTGGATCACCCTTGGGGAAAGGGTTTCCATTGGGTGTTCTCCTTGAAAGGTTATCATACCATTCTCACACATAATTGCCACTTTCCACACATTTTCCTTTTCATTTCATCATCTTTTGGGTTTTTGGGCTTATTGACCCCAAGAAGTGCTTGTACATCATTTCATGGGAAGAAGGGGATAAAGGCCCAGAGGTTGTGTGGCATTAAAAAGATAAAATCCATAAATTATCCTTTTAGATACTCACCCTATAGTCCTGAGAGCAATGAAATGCTTCTCCATAAAAAATGAAGTACCTTTAAAAAAGAAAACACATAATTAACAATTGTCTTGCTTGATGGTGGAATTCATTTTCCGTGTCATTTAATTTACATTGTTCCTAACTTCAAGTGGAATTGTGGTGCTCTTTACTTTCTATTGTGCATAACACTCAATGTTTTGGACCATAATAAATTAATGACAATAAAAGAGATTGGAAAAATGTTGCATTGAAGGATGCAACACACCCTCCACAAAGAAACCCGTAGATAAGACTATATGATCCCTTGATATGTCAGGAACCCCATGCCCAAAATTCATACCCCCATCCACCTCATACTCATTACATGAACTAGAGAGGTTCTTCTTGGGAAACACTCCTTGACTTGGGGATTGATCTACCAAATAGGGCACCATGAAAACCCTCCCATACTTAAATTTGGAAAATATTATAAGGTCTTCGAGGATTTGTTTAGTTTGAAAAGGGGGGCTTTGATGCACATGTTTGGGTGGTTCCTTTATTAAATGTGGCTTACTTGGCATCATACATGTGACTTGTGACCCTTGGAGGGCATACTTGTTTGTCTTTGCAGGACGTTTCTAGGTGAAATCCGTCCATGTAGGAAACATTTCCATTTTGACTTTCATGAGGGGTTGAAAACCCCAAGGATGGACGTCATACCCCAAAAAATGGATAGAGGACCCTGGAGCCTTTGTGTGCAAAGGATAGAAGATGTTGTCTTTAGAATCACTTTGATAGCATTTGAGGATGAAATCATATCTCTTTGCACCTGGACGTTGGCCTTTGAAGGCCTAGGACATCACCTTCTAATATATTGACATCCTTTTGAGGCTAGGGTTTTGGTGGGATTGATGGTTTTGAAGGTGATGTGATGTGGTTTGAAGGAAGAAGATGCAGGGAATGAAACTCTAGCACATGAGATATTGACGCATGGATTTGGGAGGCCCAACGATCTGACTCTTGAGACTCAACGCCTCACGTTTAGGCCTCACGTCACCCTTTTAGAGTCATGACATCACCCTTTTTAGGGTTTTATCTTATGAAATCTATATGTCTAAGTTGTAAAGGAAAATAAAGGGGGTCAACCCTCTTTTAATTTGTTGTTGACATTTTTATGTGGAAAAATTGGTTTAGATGACCTCATATAAATATAAGCCATCTCATTTTCATATAGAGAACTCATCACTTGAGAATCACATTACTCTTGGATGAAATTTTTTGCCTACTTGGGAAATTCACTATCTCTTGTCTCTTATGCAAATGGATTCTTTACTTTTCTATTGGTGGAATAAAGGATAGCGACTTCTCTTGGATGCTTGTTCTTGGAAATTTTGTTGGAAAACTTTGATAAGTAAGGGTTTTGTATTCTTTCTCTTGGATTAGGTAAGAAATTTCTACAATTTTGTGTGTTTCTTCTTGATTTCAAGGTTATTTTGTCAAACCCTTGGAGGAGTATAAAGGCATACATCCTCCATCAACAAATTTATCTCTATTGTTATTGAAAAGGCTTAAGGATTGCTACCGGGAGTAAAAAGGCTTACACTCTTGTAGCAAGTCCTTGCTAAGGTTTGTTTTCTCTAGGGAGTAAAAAGGATTACACCCATAGAAGAGTAATAAACCCTAGCTCAAATAAAGAGACTCCATTACCCAATATATAAGACACTAATCTTTGCATTGGAGATTGAATATTGTTGCATTGGTAAATGTGAATTTTGAGATATTGAATTGTTCAAGTGTAGGTCTAAATTCTATATGTTATTGTCTCTCTTGTCCTCTAAGGGTGTATTGATTGGCTAAGTGGTTGAGTTGATGTAATAAACATTAAGCTACAACAATTAGGGTTGCAACAAACTCACTCTCTCGTACTCTCTTACAAATTTTCTACTGCTGAAATTCACTTGCAAGTTGTCATAATTGATCTATTGTTTAAGAGTTGTTGTTTGGGTGGCTTACTTTTTTATTTTAGTGGCTAGAAATTTTTTTTGTAGCAAAATTTTACTACATCCATAAGGTTGTTATAAAAATATGCTGATAACACTCATTAACAACTCTTTCTTGCTATCAAATTCTTAGTTTAAACATTGGAGATTGTCTACTAATTGCTACCTTTATTTAATCCAACATCATACACTTGATTTTGATGGTTTTATTTGCAGTTGTCATAGATTTTTTACTTCTGATATATGTATTTGTATATGTATATATATACATATATCTACACACACACACACACACACACACACACATATTGTTGGAGTTACTTCACACATACCTAGGATTTTTTTTTCCTAAGTTTTTTCCTTGTTTATTAGTCATAATTAGTCATTATCCAGTCTCCTATATTTTAGGGGAGAATATTCTCTTCTAGTTGACACTTCAGTTTGACTAGTTGAGTTGAGTTTAGATGTTGCATTGGTTTTGTCACCATGAAACATTGGCATCATTACCAGACTGGTACATTACCTTTGTTTTCCTGAGTTAACTCCTCACTACTCTCTGTTCACTCAGTTAACTGAAGACTAGTTGACTAGTTAACTCAACTAGGTGGCAGTTCACTCCCGTAACTGCCTGAGAGACTAGACTGGGTGGAAGTTCACTCCCGTAATAGCTAGTGTGTGTCCAGATCACTCTAGATCACCACTATGGAACATTGGTTCTCCTATAGTGTGCACTCATTGAGTTATACATAGTATATCATGTGTAAATTATTCATTATTCACAACGGTTAATGATAATTCTTCCATTCTTTCTCTCCTTCTTCTTCTTTCTCAAATTCTCTCTGAAAATGTGTGTATTATTGTTTAGCTAGATCTATTATGTGCAGGTTCAACACATTTACATGGTATTAGAGCCAACGGACTGCTAAGAAAAACCTACACCAATTTTTTTTGCAGGTACACAAGATTGAAGACAGTGGAAAGATGGAATTCCAAAAAGAATTCATCCTTACACCTTACAACTATTTTGCATGGAAGGAGAAAATAGACATACATCTCCGAACCAGAGGGTTGTATAGGTTAACCTTGAATATAGATACAGAACTGACATCATCCATAGAAAAATCCAAGTACTTAAATCGCATGGATGAGGCACTCGAAACAATTTGCAGTCTTATTTCTCCTGATCTCCTTTTTCATATATCTTCCTGTAAGACTCCCAATGAAGCCTGGACCACCTTGGAAGGGATCTTTGGAAAACAGGATGAGATGAGGGGACACATGCTGGAGGTAGAGTTTCTCACATTGGATCCAAAAATCTTAGACAATATCCAAGATTTCTTTACAAAATTCAAGGATTTACTGTCGCAACTCAAAGCTTGCAGGGTTGATAAATTGAAGGAGGAGAAACGAATGTTTCTCACCATTATCTCCAATCTTGGTCCTGAATTCTCTGTATTTGTATCCACATTCCATACTGTCATATTCGCCTTTGGAGCCACCTAGAAGATGCCTTCTCTTGAGGACTTTATCGAATCCTTGAAACAAGAGCAAACTAATCTCATCAACATGGGCACAATCAAAGGCCCAAGGGTGCATGAAATCACTGTGCATGATGGAAGACACAAATATAAGAAATATAAAGATATAAATAAATGTAAATCTCATGCACATCCGAAGAAGGAAGGTTACACAAAACCCTTCACCAATGCCTCTGGATCCAAAGGGGAAAAGGGAAGAAAAGGGGAGAAATGCGTGTACTGTCACAAAGGATTCCATTTGAAATCCGCATGCATGAAAAAAAAAAAGATCTAATGTCTCAAATACTTCATCAAAACAACCTTGGAGATCGCATCCTCGAGGGTGCAAAGAAGAAGAAGCCAGAAGATCTTAATTCTAAGAAAGGAAATTCTAGCCATGCCTTGATTGCAATCAACTCCTCTCCCAATGCTTGGATCGTAGATTCAGGAGAATCACATCACATGGATGCCTCATAAGCAGTCTATTCTTCATTGGATGCATGCAAATTTCATCCTATTCTTATGGGGGAAAACCCTTTTGTCGAAGTCACCGGCAAAGGACAGATTGAACACACCATTGGAAGCTTCGAGAATGTGCTGCATGTTCCCAAACTTTCTGTCAACCTTCTCTCCGTGTATCATATGAAGAATTACAATATTGGAAAGAAATTCATCTTCACGCCAAATTTCATGGACATCTATGACATGCAAACCAACTCCAGGGTTGCTACCGGTGAGGTAAATCATCAATCTAGATTGTATACATTTTCTGAATTCATTGAACCTGATTCTGCTTTACTGCTTACTCATGCTGATGAAAGTAGTAGGATATGGAAAGAAAGGTTTGGACATTTCAATTTCAGATAAATGAAACAACTTAGCAAGCATAGATTAGTTGATGGTCTATCAGACATACATTTCTCCAAGGGAGTATGTGAGGGATGTGTTCTTGGAAAACACCCTCAAGAAAAATTTGACAAAGGAAAGTCTCAACGAGCTTCCTCACCTTTAGATATGATCCACAATGAACTTATGGGTCCTTTTATGCATCCATGCATCAACAAAGCGAGGTTTGTTCTCATTTTTGTTGATGATTTCCCACATTTTACATGGATCTACTTTCTCAGGAAAAAATCAGAGGTCTTTCAACACCTCAAAGATTTCAAAGCCTTGGTTGAGACAAAGTCCAGAAATAAGATCAAAGTCCTCTAAACTGATAACAATGGAGAGTATGTAAATCATGAGATCCATGATATTTTCCATGAGGCAGGGATTCAGTTGCAGCATACAGTTCCCTATACTCCACAACAAAACGAAGTTGTTGAGGGAAAAAACAGATCTCTAAAGGAGATGGCATCTTGCATGTTGCATGCAAAGTCTCTACCATAGAGACTATGGGCCGAAGCACGTAATTGTGAAACATACATCCAAAATAGATCTCCCCATATATCTATCAAGGATAATACCCCCTACGAGGCTTGGGGAGGCCTCAAACCGGAAGTGACCCACTTCCACATTTTTGGTTCACGTGCATGGGCCCAGATTCCCTTTGAAAAGAGGAAGGAACTTGATCCATAGAGCACTAAGTTCATTTTTGTTGGATATCGCGATGGTGTGAAGGGATATAGGATTATTGATATTTCCTTGGATCGGCTCATCATTCAGCGAAGTGTCCAATTCGAGGAAAGTGTCTCGCATGCACCTCAACAGCCGCATGCAGACACCCTCATTCTTCCACCTGTCCGAGATGATGAGCATGCACATGATGACTCTTCTTTAGATGAGAGTTCTTATTTAGAGGAATCAGATGATTTAGATTCAGAGTCAGTACAGTTGGATGTAGATTCAGAGCATCCAGATGCAGTTGCAGAGCTAGATCAAAGGCCCAAGTGGGAACATACTACTCTTCAGGTTGTAGGGGATGTCATTGGTGATCTAGCCGATACTAGGAGGAATCAATTTGATTTCAAGGAGCCTCTTGATTCACTCACTATCATTGAACCATTTCCCTCCAGACATCTTTCTTGGTTCAGTCTTCATATCCACAGTCTTATGGCGAGGCTGCTGGAAATCCCTTTTGGGAATCTGCCATGCAGGAGGAGTACAATTCCCTTCTCGAGAATTCGACTTGGGATATGGTTCCCCTTCCATCTGGGAAGAAACTTGTCATACACAAATGGGTCTACAGGACTAAGAGCATAGTGGATGGAAAAATTAGCAGATACAAAGCCAAACTTGTTGCCAAAGGATTTTAGCAAGTTCATGGTATTAACTATGATGAGACCTTAACTCCAGTAGTGAAGATGGATTCCATACAATTGGCACTTTCCATTGTGGCAGCCAAAGGATGGGAAGTCCATCAAATGGACGTGAATAATGCATTTCTTTACGATGATCTCTCTAAGGAGATTTACATGGAGAAACCCCGATGATTTATGCAGGACTCATATTTGGTCTGTCGACTGAAGAAGTCTCGTTATGGCCTCAAGCAGGCTCCGAGGGCATGGTATGCCAAGATGGACTCCTACCTATTGTCACAGAACTTTTTACGTTGTAAATCAGACCCGAATTTCTACATACTCAGGACGACTGATTCACTTCTACTTTTAGTTCTGTATGTTGATGATTAGGGATGATTTTAGGGGTTAAATTTCCCTCATGGGATAATTTTCCATGGTTTTCCCAAAAAATGATTCGCTATTCTAAAAACGATTCGCCCAAATTCTATAGGATAAAATTAATTTACCTTAAAAATCACCAAAAGTTTATACAACTATATAAAATCCTTAGAAATTTGAATGTTTTTACAAAAATATCGCCAAACATTTTATAGTTGTCATATGAAGGATCAATAAGATTCGCCAAGGTTTCTACATTTTAAAATAAATTTCCATCCTTAAAATCATCCCTGTTGATGATTTGTTGATCACTAGTTGCTCGACTTTAGCGATTGCTGCAGTCAAGAGGATTCTACACGACATGTTTTTGATGACGGACATGGGTTGGCTACACTTCTTCCTTAGACTCGATATCAGTCAGGATGCATCAAGCATCAAAATGTCTCGGGCCAAGTATGCACGAGATCTCCTTGAGATATTTCACATGAAAAATTGCAAGTCTGCTCCGACTCCTTTCCTATGAAGAGTCAAACATGAGGATGGCGGGGAGACTCCACTGGTTGACAACACATTGTATAGAAATCTAGTGGGGAGATTGTTGTATATCACACACTCCATACCAGACCTCTCCTATGCAGTTGGCATAGTTTCCAAGTTCATGCAGGAGCTGCATGAGCTACATTGGAAGGCTACAAAGCATATCCTTCGATACATACATGGCACCATCACCTTTGGGATTCATTATGCAGAATACTCTACATTATATATCATCGGGTTGACTGATTCTGACTGGGTTGGTGATAGCACTGATCGCAAGTCCACATCTGGTTACTCACTTAGTCTTGATTCCGAGCCTATTTGTTGGTCGAGTAAGAAGCAAGCTGCCATTACTCTATCTTCAGATGAGGTAGAGTACATAGGGTTATTTAACATAACCATTCAGGCTATGTGGCTACAATATTTCCTCACTAAGTTGGGAATTTAGTTTCATCAGCCGATCATCATCTAGTGTGACAACCATAACACTCTGAAGTTCTGCAGAGATCCAGTTTAGAGGCAGCGAACGAAGCACATCGAGATCCACATGCACTACATATGGGACTTAGTACATGAGGGGATCATCGACTTATAATTCTTTCCTTCAACAGAACAGACGACATACATCTTCACCAAGACCTTCACTGAGCAGAAATTCCATTCTCTGCGAAGTCGTCTTGGAGTGAAGGACACAATTTCCTAGAAACTGTAGTTCTTCTTTTTTACATACATTGTACCTTGAGGGGGGTTTTACCATGGGGTTTTCCCTCTTTCCTCACTTTATTTAAGTGTATCTTTTGTATTTGGGTACCTAACATGGCCTCATTGCTGGGACCCATTCTTTATTTTCACCATAGTGATGTTCAGGGGGGTGTTGGAGTTACTTCACACATACCTAGGATTTATTTTTCCTAAGTTTTTTCCTTGTTTATTAGTCATAATTAGTCATTATCTAGTATCCTATATTTTAGGGGAGGATATTCCACCTGGAGAATATTCACTTTCAGTTGACACTTCAATTTGACTAGTTGAGTTGAGTTTAGATGTTGCAATGGTTTTGTCACCATGAAACATTGGGATCATCACCAGCTAATGCACACTTGACTTGGGATCATCACCATACTAGCACATTACCTTTGATTTCCTGAGTTAACTCCTCACTACTCTCTTTTGAGTCAGTTAATTGAAGACTAGTTGACTAGTTAACTCAACTAGGTGGCAGTTCACTCCTGTAACTGCCCGAGAGACTAGACTAGGTGGCATTTCACTCCCGTAATTGTTGGTGTGTGTCTAGATCACTCTAGACCACCACTATGGCACATTGGTTCTCCTCCAGTGCACACTCATTTAGTTATACATAGTATATAATGTGTAAATTATTCATTATTCACAACGGTTAATGAGAATTCTTCCATTCTTTCTCTCCTTCTTCTTCTTTCTCAAATTCTCTTTACAAATGTGTGTATTATTGTTTATTTAGATATATCTTGTGCAGGTTAAACACACACACACACACACACACACACACACACACACACACATATATATTGCTGCAATTTTGGGACAACAAGGTTTCTTTTTTATTCCCCATTGGTTTTGAGGCTTGTACCACCATATATTGTCTTATTTTGGAAAGTATAACATTGTTTTGCAGGTACACAACCTTGGAAACCATTTACTAGCCCTAATATTATTTCCCCAAGACTCATTCTCATCATTGACCTTGACCTATAGGGGTATTCCTCAATCTCCTTGCTTCTTCCATAGAAATCCCCCTAGGTCCACCCGGGAAGCCTCCCTTGTGTTGGAATTTTCCTTCACTAAAATGGGGGGGACATATATTGAGGTGTTGAACCTCATAGCTTCTTTTTCTTTTAAATAATATGCACTTATATTTTTTCTATGTATGTTTCCCTCCCATGATTTTCATTGTCACGTCTTACCTCCACGAGGTATACTTTTTCCATACTTATGTCATTTTGTTGTATTCGCAAGTTTTCAGACTCACGGTCTATCAATTTTATTCCTTGAACCTCTTCGCAACCTTTAGTTTATTTTTCATTCACGGACTTGCGGACTCATATTTTCTTTTCTTTGTATATTCCTTTCTTCACAAGTTTGTCTGACAAGTATCGATACTTAGCCCATTTTCTTATCATGACGGATTCGCAGACTCGTGAACTCACATTCTCGTTTGAAATATTCCACTCTGCCACCCCACTGTGATGTGTCCTTTCTCTTTCACATTTCTTGAGTCATATTAAATTATAACTCTACGAACTCAAATACTAAATTGAATTATGAAAATGTCGCGATTAGTGTTGTTTCTATCGAGGTAAAATCACATTTATTTTAGGTTAATGCTCTCATCAGGGATCTAACATAAATATTATTTCACTGTTCTAAGCGATATTACGGAGGAATATTTTCAACATGTTGAAGATCGTCGAAAGAAAACAACAATTCTGTGGGGATACCTTGAATCTATTCATAATAGAATATCATAATTACCACTGTTTGAGGGAATATTGGTATTATTCAACGTTTCCAGACAAAAATAATAATAAGGTTTGGACATCAAGAATAGCTCTCGTTGGTTGTGTCACTGAGGTTTTCAAGTGCAAAGATATTGTCACCTAGTGCATTAATAAATTTATCCAGAATAGAAGAAACATTCCAACACAAAGCGACTCCCATGTTTCATTAGCACCTTCAGTTTTCAAAAAAATGTTAAAATTACGAGAGCTGAAATTAACATACAAAGGAGAAGAGGCCAAAAATTTTCTCAGAGGGAAAAATAATGGAATGGATCTCCTGCAGGAATACTTACAAGACCCTATTGTAATTCTGAAATATTTATCCAGAATCCAAGTTAGTTCTTTAAAGGACCCTTATCGAGAAATTGCTTGGTTATTTACTAGAGTTAATGGTCAAGACTCTATGATAACTATTCCTCGACTGTCTTTATATATTTTACATTTTACAATTCATGAGAATGTATTCTTTGATTGGGTGAAGACTATATCAAATGAAATTTCCGCACGGGTAATGAATTTTAGTAGTGAGAAAAAATTATATATGGCATCCTATCTGACTTTTGCTATCACACACTGTCATATTTTTAAAGGTTTGAGTGTTGGAAAAAGGGTAAACTCGAAAATCAACCCTCTCACTATGTGGTATCAAGCTCTCTAGAGACAGAAAGTAATCCATTATTTTTATAAATTTTAAAATGATTTTGTCTCAGAATTTAAGAAATTACACTTTGGAGAAGACACTTCCAAGATTTCATTGGAAGCATCCAACTTTTTGGATAAAAAGGGAATTCTTGAGAAAATGGATAATTACAACATCATTAGGATTTTTGTTTTCATGAAAATCCTATATTTCTTATTTATTATGTGTCAGAAAATTTATTTATCATAGAGGTGGCGAGGATGTATAAGTTTTGTTTCATTCTTTTTATGAAAGAAGGAAAAAAAAATATTCTTCTTCCTTGGAGATTTGGTGAAATTCCCTTGGGAGGAATTTCCAAAATTGATGAATATGCCTTTTACTTTGACTAGTTTAATTTGAAGTTTGCAGAAGAAATAAAAGGGTTTGACCCTAACCATATTATATATAACCACATGGTATCAGTTGGGCTCAGTCCCACATCGATCAATAAAGTCATATTTGTAGAAGAAGAGGGCAATAGTCATGACCCTCTTGTTCAAGGTGTTGATAAAGTTTTTGGTGACGTAGAGACAATTGTGAGCACTACTAAAGGTCATAAGCAAAGAGGGAAACCCTCAAGTGAAATAAACTCTCAATCACCCGTTGTTTCTCACAGAAGTAGTTTTCCTAAAGTAAATTCTTAGTCTGCATCGTCCAAACAAAGAAAACCCTTAAGTAATAATTCAGGTGATGCTGGAGAAAGAAATCCCCCTCAAGGAAGTCTATAAAACCTTCATAAATTACAAGTGAAAAGGAAAAGGGTTAACTCTAAACAAGAGGGAGAAGAACAAAACATACTTGAAGATGATATTTTGCTGAAAATATGGACTTAGATGTTGTTATTGAAAATATTTGGTTTCCAGATGATGAAGAAAGAACCCAAGAAAATGTACAATCCATTGCATTAGTTGTTCAAGATGAAGTCTTCTATGACGAAGACCTATTTTCTGTGCATAATGTTTTATTTGATAGGTCTTGAAATAAATTGAATTTTGAAAGAACCTCAAAGAATAAGAAGGGAAAGTCATGGTCCACCATTGATACTAAAAACATGTTGTCGAAATTATCCTCAATTTATATGGTTAGAGGGGATGCATTGGATGTTTCAGTAATGAATATGGAAGAGGAAAATCTCAGTCTTAAGGAGAGAGTCAAATAATTGAAGGCAACTCTCATGGCCCCACCCATATTGGCTATCCTAGTCGCCATGATACAACCTGACATAACTCTTCAAGGAAATCCAGAGTCAAATTTGAGAGTAAAAGAAATTTAAAGTTTAATCATTTCTACTCGACACTTTGTTGAAGATAATATAAAGAAAATAATTTTTCTTTTTTTATATTTATGGGACTTGGAAAAAAAAAATTCCTTTCTCGGGTTCAAAATTCAAAACACTAAAGAATACTTAAATGCATATTTAAAGAATGATGAGGGATTATTCACAGATGGGGTTGCTATGTTTATAGAAAAAGTCTCGGCAATGACGGAGCATGCAAGAAAACATGAAGATTTTCCCTCCCAGAGCCGTATGAAACAATTAAAGGCATTTTGGATGGAAAGGATTAATACATTAAAAGAATTTCTAAATCAATTAAAAGAGCTATCACAGAAAAAGACTGAGGCATACTCAAATATTATTGGTTTGGATATTGCGGGAAATACTATTGAAGTTTCAGATCCAAAATTAATATCAAATTTAATGCTCATGAGTAGGGAGAAATTTGAAGAGCAAGTCAAGAATTTGAAGAAATCATCGGCCAGAAAATTTGATAGTATGTTTGAGTATACTTATGATGGCATTGATAATTGGCTTGTTGAGTACACAAATAAAAATGAGGACATTGAAATTGTATTGAAAAATTTATCTATTGATCATAGAGAAATTGAAAGTGAATTGTTAAATATCAAAGTAAAGAAAGAAGTGATCATTTCCCCCTTAAGAGAATTTATTCAAGAATGGTTAAACAAGGCTATAACCAAGATTTTTGAATTTCTAACGGAAGCAGTTACAACCGGCCGCATAGTCGTAATGGGAAAATATATAAAGGGTGCATCAACAAGGAAATGAAAGACAAAGATTCCATCAAAGTAAGTCCATATTGATTATATACCTTCTTCTTTATTAGATTTCATACAATTATACTTACTCTTTCACTAGAAAAGTATAACCAAATTTTGATAACTTCCTCCTTGTATTCTTTCCAGATCATGTTGCTCATGCTCCTCTCCATTTTCTTCTCTTCATCGTATTTCTTGTAAATATTTTTATGGTCAATAGGAGCCCCAATCCCAGTCCATTAATGGACAAATGCCTTTAAATTTTAAGTGTTGTAACAAACATTATCATTTTTTAGAAATTCCAAATAACTAAGTTGGGATCAGTTTTGATTGTATTTTATAACTTTGAGTTCTAAGTATAAGATATTTGAAGTCGATCTATGAAAATATTCTTTTGAGCTTAATAAGTAGTACTCTTTCAAATTTCTCTTATGACATTGGACCTTTTTTCTTTTATTTGAATGTGATAAGAATTTTTATTAAATTGTGATGGATGTGAGGATTTTATTATTTTCTACATTGTGTGGTGTTTGAGATTCATGGTCCACTTCTCATGAATTTTCCGTATATATATATATATATATATATATATATATATATATATATAATTTTATTTTTTCATAATTTTAAATTTTATTGAGCCATAAAGAGTTGGATTCAATCATTTCAATCATTTGACAGTATCCCATATTATTTTTGATATAAAATACTCAAAGAAAATCATAATCCAAAGAAGAGTACCACCTCTTTAAAAATGCATGGGGATTCATATCCTTGTGAGGTTTCCTTTTCGGTCTTGACAGATTCAAACGTCAACATTTTTGGCGACCATAGTGGGGACGAATTATAAAGATTGGTTATAGACCAAAAATTTTCATGACTTTGCCTCAACCTGATCATCCCCAACTAGAAATTGGATTGGGAAACCAGAGAAGTATTCTGCATCAATTATATAATCTTGCAATAAAAACAACCCAAAGTCGAGAGGAATTGGAGAGATCTTGGCAGACCCTTGTTCAAGAAGAAGAACGAGAAATCCTCATAATACAAAGAAGAGACGAGAGATAGATTCCAAGAGCTCAAGCACAAAATAGAAATTGAATATGGATGAGTATAAAGTACCATTAACAAGAGGTAGGAGTAATAAGATACAAGTTTTATAAATTGAAGAATGTCTATTTGAAGAAAAGAAGAGATATTCAAGAATGGGTGATAGGGAAGAAAGATGTGAAGAAATACGAGAATAAAGAATAGAAGAAAGACATGAAGGAAGACGTGAAGGAAGATATAAAATCCCTAGGAGAAGGGTAAGATATTCTCTCTAAACCTTCAGGGGAAAAAATGACCTCCCTATTCTTCCAAAGGGGATATTGAAGACATTCTCAGGGGATGGAGCAATTGATCCAAAAAGACATGTATATTTATTCTTGGATGTTTGTGATTTCCATCTTATTGAATATGACAATATGATGGTAAGTTTATTTCTCCAAACATTGGTCGACCAAGATTATGAATGGTACACGTCATTTCCTACAAGATCGATTCGGTCTTTTGATGATCTTGAAATGATGTTTTTAAATATTTTTTCTCCTCCAGTTGTTTACCATACTCTTCTCACAAACTTTTCTCAAATTTGTCTGAGAAAAAATGAAAGAATTCAAGATTTTAATTTGAGATTTAATAAAACATTGAACAAAATACCAGAAGAGAAAAGGAAAATCCCTCCGGTAGTACTCAATTGTTATTAGAATGCCATGCATGCCAATGTAAAGTTTTATATTAGGGCCTCTCATATTGAAAACCTAGATAAAGCAATGGGAAAAGACACAACAATGGAAGAAACCATGTTTGAAATAGGAGCTGACCCTGATATTATTCTTGGAAAAGTACAAAGACAAATAGATAATTTGGCCATCTCTGATCAAGGGGCATCAAGCTCAAAGAAGAATGAGGAACAAAAAACACACATCTTGAAAGTCAAGGAGCTACAAGAGGTTTCTTCAAAGGAACCATACCAAATGTAAAAGTTGACCATGTTGCAACACAAGAGACAAAGAAGAAAATGGATATTGCACAAATGAACATAACTATCAGGCAAATGCATAATTAAATAATTAGATTAAGAAAAAATGGAAATTTCAGGCTTGATTCAAGAATGATAGTTCCATAAAAAAGAAGAAATTATTCTCAAGAATATAGGGAAAGAATCGAAAATACCAATGATCAACAAAGACACAGAATCCCAAGGGCCCTATTCCTAATGCAGTAATACTTGAAGAAGATTGTGGCGAACAAGATATTGAGCAAGAGGATGATTACATTCAAGAAGAAATTCTTGAATCTATAGAGACAAATGAATGCGAGAAACCATGTACATATTTGAATAAAACTAAGAGAATAATATCTCGCAAGATAATGTTGTCCAAACATGAGAACAATCAAATAAATCCAAACCAAAGGAAAATATAGAAAAAGAAAAAGAAAAAGAAAAAGAGAAGAATAAATCAAGTGAGCAACAAAGAATTGTAAATACTCTGCAGATGATGTATAATGTGGTTAATGATATTATTAAATTGAGAATCACTCTACCCTTCATGGAAGTGGTAAAAATTCCACAGCACAGAGAAAACATTCTCAAAATTTTAGAAGAACCAGGCAGAAGAATTGAAGTTGTTATTGCAAATCCAAGGCAGAATCAGACCATATCAGTTGTCAAGTTGAGAGGAAAAGTTTCCCCCTTTTATATCTCGATTGAAAACCATGATGTTTTTCTTCACAATTGTTTGATAGATTCTGGAGCGACGGATAATATCATGCCCCTAGAAGTCATGGAATCACTCGGTATGAGTTGTACCAAATATTACGAAATAGGAGAAAGTATTTATGCAATCGATTCTAGAAAGGTACCAGCCTATGGAGAAATCAAGGACTTATATGCTTGGATTATTGTTGCTCCCCATATTATTACCGTTTTCATTATTATAGTGTTTGATCTTCCCCCAACATATGGATTAGTCCTTGGAAGAGACTGGTCTTCAATGATTAGTGGTTACATAATGAATGATAGTAGTTGCATGATGTTTTCGAACAAAGATGGGATAATGTTGAAAGTTCCTCGTGAGCCCATAAAACCATTTTCGTTTAAGAAGAAAGACAATGAAATGATGCAATATTATATAGATGCAGGTATTGGAAATTATTCTATACTCGATTTGGAGAAATAAGAAAGTATGAAACAAGAAGATAATTATTTTACTGGATACTGGAGAATGGCATTTGATGGTGCATGCTCAAGATCAGGGAGTGGGGTTATAATTGTACTTAAAAGTCCCAAAAAATTCATATCTCCACATGCTATTAGATTAGAAATTTCATGTACCAACAATGAAGCAGAGTATGAAGCACTAATTCAAGGGATTATCCTAGCATTGGAGATGAAAAACTCAAGTTGTATGTCAAAAGAGAAAATGAATTGATGGAGGCCTTCTGTTCATTCAATATATCTTTTTTCCATGGAGAGAAAAATCAAAACGCAGATTCCTTGGCACTTGTTTCTTCATTATATAATCTAGAGGATATTCAAAGAAAATTTCATTCCAAGTCAAAAGAATTTCCATACCTTCGGTTCCCGACAATCAAGAATACCTTTAGGCATTTGAAAATGATGAAGAATTGAATGATTTCTTGGCCAATCAAAATGAGTACAAGGAGAATGACAATAGTACTCCCCCTATTCCAAAAGACTGTGTAAAATAGGAATCTCTTTTTACAAGAGACGATCAAGCAAATAATCTCAAAGAAGAAGTGTTAGTTTGAAAGGTACAAGAAACAAAGAAAATAAATATTGGAACTAAGGATTCCCAAAAATATGTGAATCTTGGGATTGATTGCACATCATAGGAGGTTGACCAATATATTTCCTTACTCAAAGAATATTATGATGTATGTTCATGGAGTTATGATGATCTCAAGACATATGACAAATCCATATTCCAAATATCATACCATTGAGATAAGGGGCAAAGCCTTTTAAGAAGAAAATTAGAATGATGAATCCCAAATTGAAGCCATTGGTAAAAGTGGAGTTGGAAAAATTAAAAAATGTTGGAATCATATATTCCATTAGACATTCAGATTGGCTCTCAAATCCAGTAGTGGTGATGAAAAAGACTGGAAAAATTCAAATGTGTGTTGATTTTAGAGATTTGAATAAAGAAAGAATAAAAAACAATTATCCTCTACCTAACATGGAATTTTTTCTTCAACAAGTTACTAGATCAGCTTGTATTTTGAGGATATAATCAAGTATTAGTCATGGAGGAAGACATGCCCAATAATTCTTTTATAACACCTTGGGAGACATATGATTATGCATGCATGCCCTTTGATTTAAATAAAGTTGGAGCCACTTTTCAATGGGCCATGGATCATGCATTCATACATTTGATAGAGAATATTATGGTTGATTACCAAGATGATCTTGCCATCCATTCCAAGACAAGGGAAGAACACATCCATCATTTGAGGAATTATTTTGAAAAGTGTAGATTATATGGGATCTCTCTTAATCTAAAGAAATGTTGATTTATTGTATCTGAAGTAAATTTGTCGGGACACATAGTCAGTAAAAAAAGAATTTGCATCGATCCTGAAAGAATAAGATCCATTAATGAGTTGAATCCTCCATATTCAAAGAAAGGGGTGCAATCATTTTTCAGAAAGATAAGCATTGTGAGAAGATTCGTCCCTGATTATGCAAGCATTGTCAAACCAATCAATTTACTACTAAAAAGGGATCATATATTTGAATGGAATTTAGATACTCAGAATGCATTTAACAATATTAAGTGAGCAATCGCCACAACACATGTGCTTATCAATACAGATTTTAAAAGAGATTTTATTTTATATTATTTTTCTACATAAGGGGTCGTGGATTCATTCCTTACACAAATAAATTCTAAGGGGGAAGAATTACCAATAAGATTCATGAGTAAAACCCTTCAGGTTTATGAGTTAAAATATTTAGAATTGGAGAAGCATACACTCTCTCTTGTTAAGGCAGTAGCACATTTTCAGACTTATATTTTGAACTCCCATGTTATAGCATATGCTCCATCTTCTCCAGTAAAGATGCTCCTAAATCAACAAATGAGAGAGGGAAAGTGGGAAAATTGATTGGCCAAGATTCAATAGTATGATATCGAGATAAAACCTTTAAATGAATTTAAAGGACAAGGATTGTGCAAGCTCATTGTAGGCAATGACACATTGAATGTGGTAGTCTCAATTTCAGTAGGAAAACCTATGTTGAATTCTAAATGGTACAAAGAAATCATTCTTTATATAAGATATGAACAGTTCCCAATCAGTATGACTCCCAAAGAAAGAAGATCTCTGAAAGTGAAATCCAATCAATATGTATTAATTGCAGAGATATTGTTCAGAAGAAATTATGATGGTATGTTATCGAGGTGTGTAGATGAAATGAAGGCTCGAGAACCGATAAAGGAATTCCATGAAGGAATATGTGGAGGAAAATTTTCACCAACTACTATTGTCCACAGAATAATAAGAGTTGGATATTATTGGCCATCAATTTTTAAGGATTCATATGAAATGGTGAGGAAATTCCTTTCCTGTCAAATATTCTCAGGAAATATGAAGAGGCTTGCAATGCCTTTTCAACCTATATTGGTCGAAGAACCATTTTCACAATGGGGA
>ML822540.1:187913-228685 GCA_009831015.1 Picea engelmannii | reverse complement strand
TGGGGATTGATCTACCCAATAGGGCACCATGACAACCCTCCCATACTTAAATTTGGAAAATTTTATAAGGTCTTTGAGAATTGTTTTATTTTGAAAAGGGGGGATTTAATGCACATGTTTGAGTGGTTATTTTATTAAATGTGTCTTACTTGGAATGATACATGTGAATTTTGGACCCTTGGAGGGCGTACTTGTTTGTCTTTATAGGAACTTGTCATGTGGAAAGCCATTCCATGGAGGAATTATGCCATTTTTATCTTCATGGGGGATTAAAGACCCCAAGTATGGACACCATACCTCACAAGATGGTAAGAGGACCCTAGAGATCTTGTTCACATGAGGTGATGAATGTTGCCTTTGGAGGGACCTTGACATCCCTAGAGGATGACATCATAGTCATTTTCACTTGGATGATGGTCTTTGGAGGCCTAGGATGTCACTTTCTAAGATTTGATGTCATGTGGAGGCTAGGGTTTTGGTGGAATTGATGGTACCGTACATGATGTGATGTGTTTTGAAGGAAGAGGATACATGGAATCACACTCTAGAACATGAGATCTCGACACATGGCCTTTGGAGGCCCTGTTAATGCAAAAATTGTAGGTTGGGAAAAGCTCAACCCAAACCACAATATGGAGACAACTACGAGAATACCTACCCACTATCACCTCATATAGGTACTCCAGTCACTTTAGAGGTGAAATGATCACCTCAATGGGGGAATATTGGGTTACCCTAAGGGGAAATGAGAAGGAAAGTTATACTTATGAATGGGTGCCCCTTTAGGTCAAGTGCATGGAAATGAGTCTTGGTAGTGGTCAATGGATTCCAAAAAGTTTGAGGACCTTTGAATGATGATAGTACCTACCTGAGACATGTGAAAAACCAAGTATACAAGATATATGTTAAGTGGACAATAAATTTAATCTTGTTTTCCCTATTTGCAAAAGTCAATGAATATATATATATAAGAAAACAAATGATTATTAGAGCTGCTAAACAAGATTCTAAAAATATAACAAAAGATGCAAGAGGTAAGATAGCTAAACGCTAGTATAAAAGCACAAGACTTTAGAAATGGAACAAGGTTGTAAGAAACATGTACTACACATATATAATTGTATCCTTATGGATGTACCAAACAAGTTGTTATGGAAAAAAAATCATCCACCAAAAATCACAAAGAATCCACCCAAAATATGCGCTAGGACTAGTATATTATAGGGGTAAATTATTAGCAACTTCTAACGGTTGAATTGTGAGTTATGAATAAAAAAAGAGAATAATTTGTTGCAATCCTAATGGTTGTAGCTTTAATTTAGTTCCATCTCACAAGAGACCAAGTAGACTAAGACGCTCTAGAGGATTTAACAACCTCAAAGCATCATGAAAAGTTCCCAACTTGAACAAGATCAATATCTCAGTAAATCACGTTTGGAAAACAATTTATTTCTCCAATGAAAACTTCAGATTAGTTCCGTTAAAAAATGGGTGAATGGAGTCTTTAAAACACAAGTTAGATTAACAATATCCCTAGGGGTGTAAACCCTCTTACTCCCTAGGAAATGTAAACCAAACTCAAGGTAGATCAAGGAGGATGTAGACCCTTGTACTCCTCCAAGATACCTTGCAATAAAATACTTGTAAACTAACAAATGAATAGAAATTGATGGAGGGTGTATGCAATTATACTCCTCCTAGGGTTTTAACCAACAATGTCATGAACTGAGCAAGAATAATTCATATTTTCCTTACCAAAACCAAGAAAGTTGCAGGATAAAACCCTAGTTTCACTAAGAAAAACCATCCATAAGAAAGAACAAGAGTATCCAAGTGGTGTGCACCACCTTAGCTCATCCATTGATAAAGAGATATACCAAAAATCATTTGCAAGAGAGAGAGATACAAAAAAATTTCAAGTATAGCGAAAAGTTTAGTCAATATGTCTTCTCACAATGGGAGAGCTATGTTCAAAATGAAATAGAGATGATCTCTATTTATACAAATCCTATAAAACATAGTTTTTCCACATAACTTAGGGTAAACCACAAAGTAAGGGGAAAACAACCGTCACTTTTCCCCTTTACAATTTAAAATTTGATTTTGCACAATAGAAACCTTAGAAAAATAATGATGTCACCCTTTTAGGGAAATGTTTTGGCATCTTTGGCAAGTTGTTAAGGTTGGGGTTGAAACGTTGGGCCTCCAAAGGACTTATTCCAAGGTGCTAGGGCCTTCTCCACCAAGTCAAGGAATTTCTTCATCAAAATTGTGCCATGTTTCCTCATCACTACCAAACCCTAACCCATGCATGGCGTTAAGCCCTCAAATGTGACATTTTGGAATCCAAAGGAAAAACGATGTGCTAATAGGAGCATTGGTGATTTTCTTCAAGGCATATCTCAAGCCTCCAAAGGCTAGAATCATCATCCAGTGTGTGGGCCATGGCATCCAACCTGTGGGATTCAAGCTCCAAGGAAGCCCAAACTAGGCTTGTTCTTCCAAAATTGTCCACCAACTAGGTTCTTCAAATATAATGAATACTCCCTCCAAGGATCTTAACTTACATACCTCATGATGAGTAAGTCAAATAAATAAAAGATCCATTTAATCATGTACATCCAAACCACCCCATCAAAATAAACAAGTGCTCAAAGACCCTATGCATTTTTCCTAGTTTAGGTATGGGAGGGTTGACAAAGAAACCTATTGGGTGAGTCGTACCTCAAGTTTAGGAGTGTTTCCCAAGTGGAAATTTCTCTACGTCATGTGGATGGATTGACATGGATGGGGGTAAGACTCTTGGGCATGGGGTTTATGACATAAAAGGGATTGTAGTGTCTCATTTGATGGGTAAACTATATACCTTAATTTCCCTCAATTAAATTATCAACCAGGGTAAGTAAACTTAGAGTTGTGACATAATATGAGTCAACGTAGAGCAAGGGTTAACTTCTTGTGAGGTTTGGAAAGTGGATTTAGCTAGGCAAGAAGAAGGTTTATCCTAGGGATCGGTACTTTATCTTCAATTTACAATTATATTTTAGAAGAAGATTATAAACAAACTGAAATTTGATTAGACAGTGAGCCTTATTTTAAATTTACAGAGTAATTTGTAGCTATGAATGGTGAGATCATTATTCTAAGTAATAAATTATTGAATAAAAACAAGCTAGATTTCAAAAGCAACCCTTCAAAGTGAACTCTACTCTTAAAGCATCTTTTCAAGAACTCAGAATTACTTTTATTCTATATAAAATAAACCACTAATATCACTAACTGAAAGCAAACAACATCATGATGACATTTAAATATAATGGTTGTGTCTATGACGGTGAATTATATAGCGATGGCACTTTAACACTACTGATACTTCAAATGGAATGCATGCAATATTGACTTCTACAAATATGTGTAAAGTAGAGATAAAACACTCTAAAGAAAATCTCACCATTAAACAAATATCAATTGATTAAATACATATTCTTGTAATTAACATAACCTATAAACATCATTCAAAAGCGATTTGAAATTGTCAACTGTCCTATCAAACTAAAGCTAGAAATATTCTACAACAAAGATAATAATCTATGCAATCCTACATGGATTAATTTAAACCATAGCTTAATAAATCATAGATGACTGTTATGTACACCATCTAGATGACCAGTATGCAAAGTAAAGTACAACTTATGTAAATGAGAAAAGAGAGATATGTATATATATGAATAGTTATATGATCATGAGTGTATACATATCAATGAAACAAAACCTAAGTAGATAACCTGCATAAAAGAGTTATATATTAGGGAATACGTAGTTAGATGTCTAGATATGGAATATTACAAGTAACCTATAAATGAAATAAGGAAACACAACTTAAATAAGAAACTTGCACAAGAGAGTTAGATGTGTAAATATGAATATACATCAAGTAAAAAAAACACATTGACCACTTAGTGGGCCCCCCAGGTAGTCGTGGTACTACTCCAGCTTAATAGACAGTCAAAATCTTAGTCCATCACTTGTATTAACACCGAAATTGATTTACAGAGGAAAATTCAAGATAGTAGCTATATTATCATTATTCTCATCCTGAGAGACGTCCAGTATTTATAGAGTTTAGATACAACTGAGAGGTCGACCATTGAAAGGGTCGACACTCTCCTACAACGAAAAATCATTAAAAACTAATAACAATCAACATCTTCTAGAAACTCATGCACTTAAAATAAAGGTCAAACGTATTTGTTCGAATCAAATGTAATGAGTCCCATAGTTGGAGGGTGTGAACAGGTATGAAACCCATGTTTCACATTTTCCAAGACGAACCCACTGATATACCAACCCACAACTCATTTCACTCTGAGTTTCATATCGAGGGCCGTATCAAGGATCATATCAAGGGCCAGATCGAGGTCCAGATAACGGGTCATATCGAGGGATGGATTACGTTTTCGACATGTTTCAATAAAAATACAACTGTTAATGGATTTCACGTATTCGATTAAGGATAAGATCGTCATAAAATTATCAAAATGAATATTACACATACCTTATGTTGATCTATAGAAAATTGATAGAAGAAACTTGACAATACCTTCAAAAATGGATAATAGAGGTATGAACTGTATGATTTCCATGTGAAAAAAGAGACTTGGACAAAGGAAAAAATGGTCAAAACATAGAGTCATCATTTCTCCCACGCCTGAGATTTTGCAGGTCCCTCTACAAAGAAAAATGGATTGCCAAAACATAGCTATACTCTTGAGGTAGGAGATACATTAAGCTTTAGGGGCTTCCTCCTCATGTCTTGGAGACTTGTGCTTTGGCCTCTTTCGATGCTTCAAATGCATTCTTAAACTATGATTGGTAGTATTCATTTGATCAACCAAAGATTGTAGATAATTTACCTTGGCTTGTAGGAAAATGTTTTCATGGTGTAAATGACGATCCAAGCTTTCATGCTCTACAAGATGTTGGATAAACTTAGCGTTTTCTTGTTGCAATTGTTCAACAATTGGGAACTGATCAGACTGTTCAATAAGAGAAGGGTTAGGCTTATCGGTGGATGTGGAAGGAATTTCACATTTGGTATCAGGTTTAAGAACTTGAGAACAAGGTGTAACAATGGCCTTTTGAGGAAAACTAGGCATGATAGTTTCAGACTTGGTTTCTTTGGAAGGATTATATTGTCCCGTAGAGTCTTAATTAGTTTCTGATGAGGGCTCTCATGATCAGAGGACAATTGAATAGGGTCTGAGGTAATTGGAGGCTTTGTATTTGAATTTCCAATAATACTTAGAGTGATCCTACAAAATGGTTTCCCTTTGAATATATTAGCACCTTGACTCCTTGTAGGAATTGGAGGAAAATCATGGTGAAAAGAGTTATGTAGTCTCTTATGTTTAGAGATAATATGAGTTGTAGATAACTGAGGATCAATAATAGGTTTCTTGGATTTCTTAACAGATGAGGGAATATAATTAACTGGAGGGTTTGGATTTTTAGGATAAAGAGGGTTAGATGGATTAGCAGTCCTAAGATCAATTGAATTCTTGGCCATTTTAACTGTCAAATGGGGGTTCAAAAACTGATAAAGGAAATATTCCCAGGTTCTTCCATGTTTCCTTAATTCTGAGATAATCAGTATTTTGATAAGGCCATGATGAAATAGGATATGGTGAGGGTTTGTCACATTTTTGTGAACCTGGGAGGACATTTTCTCAATATTCTTTATGATTTGAGAATAGGGGGCTGACTTGTTTTTCTATGCAAGCACCCTCTACTCCATTAAAATAAACTTCAGGACCTTGCTCAATGTCTTAGTTGTGCGAGAGGATTTATGTGTCAAGTTTATGCCTCTTTTATGTGTTTGTGTGTGAGGTTTTTAAAAGGTTACATATGTTGTTTACATAAATACAACAACAAAAATAACTTTCATCAAATAATAACTAGCAAACAAGAACAACACGATAAAGGAGTTCACCTCCAACTGAGCTACATCTCCTTGAGCCTCCATCAATGGACTAGGCTCTTTGGGATTAGTTTGTCAAAGATTATTTTACAATATTCTTCTCAACTCTAATGGATTTATTTTCTGTACCATTGGGTTCAGAATACATAAAAATCCCAAAAATGACTAATAGAACTTGGAAAACGGACCATGGCTCATCCGGGCATGACCTCTTCTACATGTGGCCTTGATATTCCCTGAGCTTCCTTGTGGAAAAAACACCTTTAAAAGTCCTCAAATGCCTCTGAAACCTGTCCCAATGTGTTCATAGCATAACAATTAGTCAAAAATGACTACTCAGTCACAGAAAATAGACTTGGGCTCATCTGATCATGACCTCCTTCAATAGTGGCCCTAAGCTCCCTGAAACTTCAAAGTAGAAAAACCTAAAATATAAGTATCCAAATTCCTTTGAAAACACTACCAATGGATTTAGAGCATCAAAAAACCCCTAGCTGGGCTTTTTTAGCACCTCATTTGGCCAAAATATGAAGAAGTTAGGCCTCCTGCCATTTTCCTCCTTTAAGCTTGTTGTCTCTCGTTCGCCAATTCACACCTCCTGTGTGAGTAATCTGGCTTCTAGGCATTTCCCTTGACTAAACCCAACACACGTGCATATGCCTGCAAAACCTGCCAAATTCTCACACCGTTAGTGAACTAAGCCCCTGAATCATGGAGGTGTTGGGCGCATGGGGGCCATGTGTCCATGTCCCAGCACTAATTTAGGGCCCTATTGCTAGATTCGTTGAGGTCATGACATGTGGTGGAGAGCGTGGGTGTTGGTTGTTTAAAAAATTCTAGTGCAAATTTGTGGAATCGGTTCATATGGATAGGCGCATGTGAACGGGGGCTAGGGCTAAGCCCTAGCCTAGACCCCACGCGACTTGCATCAAAGTTCAATTTTAAATATATATTAATACATATATATAATAAGAAACACCATGTGGTATGCCGGTTGGGCGGACTTTTCCAAGACTTTTCCCATATGCTTGGAGGTCCAGGGTTCGAACCCCACAGACTCCATATATAATTTTTAAACACCACCATGGTATTAATTTAAATAAATGTCAAAGGAATATGGTTAAGAAACATTTGGGTGGCGTGTTGGCATGGCGGCCTTTTCTAAAGATTTGCCTACGGTAGGAGGTCCAGGGTTTGACCCCCGTGGGCTACATATAATTTTAACATACCAACCTTTAACATGGTGCCACATGGAAGCCCATGCTTGGGCCACGTGGCACCAAACAATTTGCCCAAAATGTTGCCACATGTCAAGCCATAATTTGCCCACGTGTCCTGTCAACCGATTTCCAACTCAACTCCTACCATGTCAGCAGCTTGCCACATCAGCTTGACACGTCACCTGCCACATCATATGTATGACCTTGCCACATCAACTGTATGGACTATATAGTCAACAATGTTTTTTGCATGTTTGGAAAATCGAACAATATGTGATATCTCACTCATCTGATGTCTGTTTGACCCCATTCGAAGTGAGTTGGGTTCGTGATGACAAGGCCTATGCACCTATTCGTTCTGAAGCGATTTTGAACACTTTGATTTTTGGGCTAAATTTTGACCCCTGATCCAGATTCTGATCACTTTAGAAAATAAAATGGAAAATTCAAAGGTTTGCCAAACTAAAAGTGAGCCAAGAGGCGAAAATGGAAGGATTTGAAGGTGGAATACTTACCCTTGTAAATATTTAGTCTAGTGATAGAAATCTGAGGATTAATCAATTCATCTTTAATCCATCCCTTTGAATATCCTTTAGCCCTAGAAACATTTTGATATTCAGGTTTAAAAACCCGATTGTAACTCTGTCGTGGAAGATGATGATTCTTGAACCATCTGTCTCTAATTCGTGGGCATTTTGTGACCACAACAATGGACTCTTCAGAGATTGGGAAAACTAGTGACCCAACGTGATCAAAATTTCCATCAAACCCAAGGGAGAACTGGAGGGAAACATCATCGTCGTGTCCCTACACACTTGCAAGGAATTTTCCCCATACCGCGTGGAGGAATATTTCTCGGCAAGATTCAAACTTCGGGATAGCTAGCAATTTGACATATGAGGAGGGTTCATGGAAGTTCGTCATGGTGGCAAGGAAAATCATAGTAAATGCAGAGTAAAACAGAGGGATAAGCAGAATGAGCAGAGGATGAGCGATAAACAAAACATGATGCTCTGTTCCAAACGCAAATGATATAGGAGGGTCAAGTCGTGGGTTCATTTGGCACATATGAATGTGATACATAGTAATGATTACGCAGGGATTTAAATTTGAATGATATCATAATTGGAGATCAATCAAATCACATGAGAGATTTAATAAATGTCCAAGTCGAAGACTTGGACATTATGATAGTAAATATAAATGAAATCATCAATTTAAATTCGCCTCTTAGTAAGTGTGAAAAATAGATATAACATTTTTAGCATGTTTAATTAACCAGTTGACAAATGTAATTGGATTTCTGAGAGTATACCTGAACTGAAGCATTAATAATTGCATTCGTAGTTACAACACTTCATGCAATACCTCATCCGACACTCCATCCGACACTCTACTCGGTCTTCCATCTGGTGAAAATTATATCATGGTAAGAATGTATTCGCCTAGATTGCTAGGATTAGAAGATTCTTGGCTGCCATGGTGAACAAGAGGGTGGATATTATTGTAGTATCCATCTCAATTTCCTTTGTCATTGGACTATAACTGCCATGAAGAATAATTTAGTTTAATCAGTCCTCCCCTGTATTAGACATAAGAAGAGGCCCAAAAATGTAAATTATGATGTAAAATGGGCTTATCATCCATACCCTTAAGATTTTACAAAATTATGCCAACAATATAAGGTTAATAACATGCCAATATGAATGATTGATGACACAATAGCCTGAGATATTGCAAAAAACAGTAAGACAAAAATTGACATAAATACTACTTCCTCTTCTCATAGACTTTCTATACAAATGAAAAATTTGTAGCTCATGAAACCCCTCCCCCACTCATAAGTATTGTGACATTTCACAATCAAATATATAGGAAACCGGTCAATCCATCCAATATCCTAAGATTTGTAGCTTCCAAGTGTATAGATAAATTTCACATATTAGCTTGACAAAAGTGGTTAAGAACATGGCCTCACCTGTAAGACAAAACATATTACATATAGTTAAGAAGAGTTAGGAAAGAGAGTCTTAAGATCATCTTCAAGTTAGTCCCCAATAGAATATTAATGGAGTTCATTTACCTTTGCTTAACTATGCATACTTCTTTTCAGCCCCGCCTACAAGTAGTGTCGTACATTAGGATAATTTTTTAAAATTATAAATTGAACTTTATATATTGTTTTCAAATCATTACCCTCTCTAGGTAGAATGCCCCGCTTCTAGCAAGCATGTTCAGTACTCTAACGGGTTTACCTAGTCATACCATAGGCCGGTACCCACTGCCAACATACCTGTTTAGTATCCCGACGGGTTAGCCTCTTACACCATTTTTACATCAGATACTGGTCCTTACCACCATCTTTAAGATATGTATATGAATGTTGTTTTTTTTGGCAGGAATATGGGGAGGCAGTTATGAAAATACTTTTACAGACTTGCATGGTATTTAAGTTGGAGGATGATTTTTTTTTATGTATTATTTGTATAGATTGTCTTTATGTAAGGGATACTTAAGTGGGAGTATCCAATCTAAAGATATGGTACATTCAAGCATTTTTAATGTGTGGTGGATGGTACCATTGGAAAATAACACAAAGGTATCTATAGTCCCTACTCACTTTCTTCCATTTGAAGTTATATTGATGTTTCCATGGTTAACTGCTAATTATACCTTCTTTCTACTCTTTTATTAGGATACTTTACTCACCCACTCAGATATCTGGATGGATTGTACTAGTAACCTCTAGGTTTGATAAGATAAAATATGTTGGAGAAATAGTTGATGGGTCCAAATATTCTTGAAATTATTCACCAAACATATAATCAAATTGAGAGAAAGATTGAGGAAAATAAACACATGTGATTGCATAAATGAATTGATTTAACACATTCTCTATTGTTTTCTCTTGAAGTGCCCATGAGTGATCACTAGGAAATATAGGTTCTTCCCAGCTTTCATTCTCATATGGACATTCAATCCACCATAGAGTTTCTACAATAGGCTGAGCTAATGGATATATCATAAGTTTCTTCATAGAAAGTCCATTAGAGATAGTCATCTCACCTTCTCGACATCCAATGAATGCATTGGTAGTGTCTAACCAAGGTATTCCAAGGATAACATGATGGCCTTTAGTAGGATCCTTTGAATGGATGACACGAAAGTCTACTGGATATTCCCATGATGCTAATGCGACTGTGATATCATCCAATATCCCCTGAGGTATAACTTTCATTTTATCTGACAATTCCAAAATAGTTGGGGTAGTTCAAAGGAAGTGTTTAAACTATAACTGTTCTAAGGTAGTGATAGTCATAACATCAATGGATGCCCCTAGGTCTATGAGATTATTTCCAATGGGAATATTATTAATGGTTATGGTTACTATTGGATTCCCTGGGTTTGCATACTTCGTGACCCTAGGATGCTCTGATATGTATTCAGACAACCCTCCTACCAATTTCACTGTTGGAGGATTTTTCTACTTTCTACCTGGATTTTTGATACACAATTCCTTAATTAACTTACTATAAATTGGGATATCCTTTATTTATTGTATCAGGGAAATTTTGACACAAATATTTTTTAATTCATTTATAATGTCAAATTCTGTTTGAATCATTGGTTTTTCGATTGCTAATCTCTACGGATAAAGAGGAACTTTTGTAGTTGTCAAGGATTCACTTTGGGGAGGATTTTGTTCTTGATATTTAGGAATAATAACATCTTCCCATTTAGTTTCATCTGTTGGCTGGTCGGGAGTTTCATCTTCGTTCTCCTCATGAATGACTACTGAAGGTTTTTGTTTACTCAAAACTTTCCTTGACCTTAGTTGAATCTTGTGTAATGGAACAAGAGAAATAACATGTGTTGGAAAAGTTTTCAACTCAACATTATGAAGAGGTTGAGTTGGTTTATTTTTTGGGTTAGGAACTGGTTGTGTTGGTAATAATGTTGGTCTTGGGGAATTTTCATTTTGAAATTACTGAGGTTGTTGTAGAATAGGAGGTTAAGGTGGAGGGACAAAACCTGAAAAAGTTGTTGAATATTTGGTGGAAATTGTGGATAAGGATGAGTGGGCATAGGAACATGTGGAATTTGAGTGTTTCCCTAGGTATGTCCTCCCCTCCATCCTTGTATCCAAGGATGGTGTGAAGCATATTGTCGAGATCAGTTTTGCCAATTTGGTAAGTTCCACTATTGTGGTTGTTGGTAATAAGGTGGATCTTGAGGTGGTGGATCCTAGTACATAGGTTGACTCTTAGGTTTCCATGGCCTTCTAGGTGCATAAGAAGATTCCCCAGGATCCCCACTTTTATAAATGGCTAATAAACCAGGTAGTGATGGGAATATTTCAGCTAGATGATATTCAGTACAGAAGCCACAGGCTGAATTTTTTCCTGCACCTCGAAAAAAATATGCACATCGCAACATTCTTTTCCTCCTGTTTTTTCTTAATATTTAAAGTGTCGAATTGGGAACCTATTATACTTAAAATATAATTTTTAAATTTCTCTAACATGTTTCCTATTTCCATCCTTGTAACCTAACCAAAACTAACTCCTTTTGAGTTTCTACTATAGGGGTCTCGAACACCCTTTCCAGTTTTAGCCCTGCTTCTTGAGTAGTTTCTACACATCTCACAAATCTCAGCAAATGGTTAACGAGAGACATATCCTAATGCTACAAGATTAATTGTTTCCAGATATTCTTCCAAGATTCCTTTAATAAAAAGGGTTCTTATTGCATCGTCTGGAATGTTATTATATTTTGATTTTTGTGAAGTATAGGCGAATCGTTCCATGTAATCTTCAAGACTCTTGTCTTCTAATTGTTGAATTTTAAAGATATCATTTTGAGAATATTTAGATTTTCAATAGTCTTGGTATTTCCTAAGGAATATGGTCTTCATATATTCCCAAGATCTGATACTAGACTCCTTTAATCCCATGAACCATCTAAGTGCAAAATCTTTGAGAGTCATAGGGAATAGTTTTAATTTTTTAGCATCTTGCAAGTAGTTATAACTTCTGCACAAGATGTCAAATTCAAACAGGAAGGTTTTTGGATCCTCACTACTCTTACCATAAAAGGTAGGTAGTGAAGAAGGTGGAATGTTATTCATATTAACATTTGGCATGGTATCCAAAATTGGAAACCCAAAAGTGGTTTCTTTTTGGTTTCCTACCTCTTCTCCCTCATCATTTCTCACATGATTATGGTCCTCATGGTCATGCATATTGATCTAATTCCCAAAAAGAGAATACCGTAATGGTTTTATTCTTGGAGATAATGAGACGTTCCAACATTTTTTTTTAGGAGAGATATTTCTCCGATGGGAAGAATTGTCTACTATTTGGATTTCAGGGACTTTGCTTGAGCCTATTGAAACTTTGGTTTAGAAGTTGTTGTTTCAACTTGTGACACAAATAAATTTGTTGAACCTCCAAAGAGGGAATTCACCTGTTCAGGGTCAATGCTATCTACAAAGTTTGAATCTGTTGATGGTGGTAAAAAGGAAAAAATTGTGTTGGTTGGTTTTGATGATGAGAAATTGGAAGGTTCGAGTGGTTTTACCTACTATCCTTCTATTGTTGGTGTCTCAATTTTATGTTCTATGGTTTCCTCAGTTTTTGTCTCTTATGAAACTTTTTTAGATTTTTGGGTTGAGCTATCTCCTACTTATACTTTCTGATACCATTCTGCAGAATTTATAGATGGAGTATTTCTTCCTCCAAAAAGGTTAGAAGGAACTTTGGTTGGATATTTTGGATTGGTTTTAATATATCTACCCTTTGGATCCCTAGTTTTGTTCATGAAAGAAAAAAATAAATAAAACTACCATTGGGTTTGGGGAAACCTGCTATAACAGATGCGAAGGTTCTTACCTCTTGTCTTAATGTTCCACTACCACCAAACTAGCACTAATGTTCATAAATAATCTACTTCCTAATTGTTTTCTACCTTTGGACAACTCCTTGACAATGACGCCAAAAATTATGGGTAAACTGTATACCTTAATTTCCCTCAATTGAATTATCCACCAAGGTAAGTAAACTTAGTGTTGTGACATAGTATGAGTCAAGGTAGAGAAAGGGTTAACTGCTTGCGATGTTTGGAAAGTGGAATTAGCTAGGCAAGAAGAAGGTTTATCCCAGGGATCAATACTTTATCTTCAATTTACAATTCTATTTTAGAAGAAGATTATAAACAAACTGAACTCTGTTTAGACAATGAGCCTTATTTTAAATTTATAGAGTAATTTATAGCTATGAATGGTGAGCTCATTATTCTAAGTAAGCAATTCTTGAATAAAAACAAGCTAGCTTTCAAAAGAAACTCTTCGAAGTGAATTCTATTTTTAAAGCATCTTTTCAAGAACTCACAATTACTTTTATTCTATAGAAAATAAACCACTAATCTCACTAGCTGAAAGAAAAAATCATCACGATGACATTTAAATATAATGGTTGTGTCTACGACGGATAATTATATCACAATGAAAATTTAACACTATTGATCCTTCAAATGGAATGCATGCAATATTGACTTCTACAGAGATGTGTAAAGTAGAGATAAAACGCTCTAAAGAAAACCTCACCATTAAAGAAATATCAATTGATTAAATACATATTCTTGTAATTAACATAACCTATAAACATTATTCAAAAGAGACTCGAAATTGGAAACTGTCCTATCATAATGAGACTAGAAATATTCTACAACATAGATAATAATATATGCAATCCTATAGGGATTAATTTAAACCATAGCTTAATGAATCATAGATGATTGTTATGTACACTGTCTAGATGACCAATCTGCAAAGTAGATTAGAACTTATGTAAATGGGAAAAGAGAGATATGTATATATATGAACAGTTAGATGATCATGAGCACATACATGTCAATGAAACACAACCTAAGTAGATAACATGCCTAAAAGAGTTATATATCATGGAATACACAATTAGATGTCTAGATATGGAAGATTGCAAGTAACATGTAAATGAAATAAGGAAACACAACTTAAAAAAGAAACCTGGACAAGAGAGTTAGATGTGTAAATGTGAATATACAACAAGTAAACAAAACACACAGACCACTTGGTGGTCCCCCTAAGTAGTTGTGGTACTACTCCAGCTCAATAGACAGTCACAATCTCAATGTATCACTTGTAGTAACACCATAATTGATTTACAGAGGCAAATTCAAGATAGTAGTTATATTACCATTTTTCTCGTCCTGAGAGACATATAATACTTATAGAGTTTAGATACAACTAAGAGGTCGACCACTAAAAGGGTTGACACTCTCCTACAATAGAATATCATTAAAAACTAATAACATACAACATCTTCTAGCAACTAATGTGCTTAAAATAGAGGTCGAACGCAACTGTTCGAATCAAATGTAATGATTCCCATAGCTAGAGGGTTTGAATAGGTATGAAACCCATGTTAAAAATTTGCCAGGAAGATCCCACCGATATACCAACCCACAACTCATTGTTCTTTGAGTTTCGTATCGAGGGTTGGATCGAGGGTCGGATCACGGGCCGAATTGAGGGTTGGATTGCATTTTCGATCTGTTTCAATCAAAATACAAGTGTTAATGGATTGCACGCATTCGATTAAGGATAAGCTCGTCATAAAATTATCAAAATGAATATTACACATACCTTATGTTGATCCATAGAAAATTGATACAAGAATCCCGATAATACCTTCAAAAAGGGCTATTAGAGGTATGAAGTGTATGATTTCCATGTGCAAAAAGAGACTTGGACAAAGGAAAAAATGGTCAAAACACAGAGTCATCATCATTTATGGGTGCCTTTATAGAGGGTGTGTTGCACCTTCATTTTCAATACAAAATTTTTCTAAGCCCATTTATTTCATTTTATTCTTTTAAGATATTTTCAGGTTGAATCCAAGGTGGGGCTTCTACCTAAGTATGAAAAACACTACCCACCTTGACTCTACCCTGGTCACATCATGCTTCCCCAAGTTGAAAACATGTGTGGGGATTCTACCTAATCATTAAAAATAGTGCCCACATGCGGCTCCTCCTTGGTTGGCATTTGTATTAGTTATTTTTCACATGTCCCATCAGTTTCATGATTGGCATGCATCTTTTTCTAGCTACAATCCTCTGGGCCTTTAGCCCCTTCTTCGCATGAAATGAGGGATAACCCCTTCTTGGGTCAGTGCACCCGAAAACAAAAAAAGGTAAGGATATGAGGGGATGAAGTGTGTAAAGTTACAAGTATGGTCAAGAATGGCACGATGAATAATCAAGAGGACCTTCCAGTAGCAAACCTATCCCCAAGTTTGACCCACTTACTAGGGTGCAATGTCAACCACCAAAGTGAAACAGGGCAAAAAGCATAATGTCCAAGAAAATGTTACATAATCCAAATCAGTAATAGATGCAACAAACTCAAATGCCTCAAATATTGAAATGAAAATCACCATAATACTTGACTTGTACCTCATGGAGCAATATCTAATGTCTTTTGAAGTCCATCTAATGTGGTGGATATCATCGTGATGATCCTGGAATTGTGGTGGCGAGGTGGGTCTATGTCTGTGCAAGTGGAAACAATTGGTCAAGATGTCTCTCGGTACTCCATGTCAACAATCTGAGAGCCTCAAGACATCATCTCCTTAGTTATCCCTAGGATTTGGGGATAACATATGGCTTCTACTTTGGGACTTGTACTCGTCCTAGAGTGCATGAGAACCAAAGCATATCTTGGTGGAATTTCTCCTACAATGAAGTATAAAACTTCAAAATCCAGAGCGGTTCTATCACCCTTCGTCCATATATGTCAAAACAAAAAAAATGACAACTAATCTAGAAAATAAATTGTTTTTAATTTCTTTTTATAAATATAAGATAAAAATGAAATCAATATGCAAGTAGAGAAAAATGAAATATGAAATGCAGCTAAACTATCATAAGCAATCAATATGAAAATGAAAGAAATCAAAATGACCTACCTACTTACCTAGGGATCGGGCCTTGAAGAATTCAAGTGCCTTGAATGTAGATCCGGAGAAGAGACCCATCCACTAGTAATGGAATATTTCTCCTCTCCAAAGATGTCAAATAATACTTCTCTTCCTTAGACTTCTTCTTGATGATGTAAGGGCCAAGACAAGCGATATTATCCTTTTGGTCATATTTAGGCTCCCCCTTATTCTTATTCCACATGAACACAAGACTTCCTTCACTATAGTTGATCTAAGTTATATTCTTGATGTAAGGATAGGAAAGATGTCATGTGTTGACTGCACTTCTGATGAATTATTCATAGTCTTTTCCTTATTATCTTCTTTCTTCAATATCTGGATCGAATCTGGCTCTTTCCCTTGGAACTTCACAAGATTTTATTTGTATTCATTTGTCCTTGGGAGTAGTGTATCTATGCAGTCCTCTTTCATGAAAGGTAAGTCTCATGGATCATACTTAATGGTGTTTAGAACCTCATCAAACTCACCCTCACTTGTATAATCAGGACCATTGGGGTCCATCACATGTTTTTCGGCCCACTCTCAACCATATAATACCTCAAAGGTGAAATCCCCCATGGGAATGTATGCATGGGTAAGATCCATGCTAGGAAACCTCCAAGGGAAGCAAACCAACTCCTTCATAAGAGCATCCCCCAAGCATCTGAGACATCAATCACCACTATGTTCATAAGGAGGTTGATATGCGGAAAATTAATCAGGAAGACCTCAACGTTCTCACATAGTCCCTAAACCTTGACCCTATTAGAATAGATGCCACACACATTTCCATATGGTCGGGTCATCTTCAAGACAATTTTTTCTATCATCTTCAAATACATGACATTGGTTGAGGCCCTAGAATCCAACATATAGTTGTTTAGGCAGAGGCCATTCATGCCCAAGGAAAGATAGAAAGTTGGGTTGTTGTCCCTTTTCCGATCAATATGCATGGTGTTCAAAATGATTGGAGGATCCTCCTTCTCAGTTGGTACCTGTAACAAGTTCAAGATTTCCCTCCTCACAGAAGGAATTTTGCACATTTATGTTACGGGGACTGTCATATTAAACTTCCCCAACATGGTTGCAACGTCTATCTTCAATTGAATCTCATTTTTTGGAGTTCGATTTGGAGGAAAATCATGTACTGGAGGTGGGCATGGTGGGAACACCTTCTCTGTAGATGGAAGAGGATAAATTTCTTTGTGGATAAGGGAAAGTGGAAGGTTGTGATGGAGGAACTTGAGGTTTATTTCTTCTAGTGTATGTCAAAAATTACCTCTTCCTTAGTTCCTTTCTCTTATCATCTGTCAACTGATTTAACACTCAGAGTCTTCCCTCTCTTTCTCTTGGTATGTTGGCCTCGCTAATATGTTCCTATGTGACCTCTCCCTCTTGGAAGTTACATATCATATCCATGAAGTTCATACTGTCAGTATAGTCTTCATATTGTCAAGGAAATTCATCCTCTCTGTGAGGTTCCTGACATGGAGAACACCACGGTGTCTTCTCTATGTTAACTATTCCAACTGGGTTCAATGTATCACGTGCCTTTGCCTCTTGTTGAGGCCTTGGTTTTCAACCTTTGGATTCTCTATATTGTCTAGAAAACTCAGTTCTAGAGGCAGATTGATTTCTTTCCATAGTGGTTAGTTAGCACATGATTTGATTCTACGCCTCGAAAAATTGAGTACTCATTTGATCTATCTTGTGTGTCAAGAGGGAAATTGGATCAGGAGCACTGCTACTGGAAGCCTTATTCTTTGTCTCTTCCTTGGCATGGGGATATTAAAAAGGATCAACCTTTGAGTCAAGGAGGTTCTCTTCAATCTCTGCATTGTACTCTTTGTCTTGTGCCAATGTGGTGGGCTTCTTGTATTTCAGAATGAAATAAAATTTCCCATAGAATGCATTCATGTAAATGAGACAAACAATTTCATCTATAGGGAGTAGGTTTGCTGATATTTGAATGTATAACTTGTCAAACCTGTTGTCAAATTCACTCACTATTTCATCCTCCTTCTTCTTTATTTGATTGAACTGTGTTATAAGCATTTTTTTGTCTTTCTTCCTTGTCTATCTATTCTTGAATAACTTAGTGAAGTCTTCATAAGATTCAATGTGATTATCAGGAATCCCTTAGAACCATCTCCAAGCATCTGCAAACAATTATGAGGCTAGTAGCTTCATTTCTACATCCTCATGATCCACTTCTTCATTTTCCATGTCTCGGCCTATGGTGTAGAGATGATCATCAATAGTGATCACATTGTTTCCTGGAAACTTTGGAAACAATTTGTGAGACTCTTTTCGTATTGTGTTGGGGTATCCAGGGATGGTGTCCATGTCCAGAGGTTTATAAAGGTATTTTTCACAAGGGTGAGCCAGGAGCAAGGGGAAGGGTACCGTAAAAAAGGGTTTTGACAATGGGAGACTTGAGAGGAGGCCTTCTTCGATAGAACTTAGAAGGTTTAAATCTCCCCAAGGGAAAATTCTTCAGGGAAAGCATATTTTGGGAAGGTGGAGTTGACATATGAGATTCAAGAATATCTCATCAAAGGTGGAATGGGGACGTCCTTCAATTGGAGTCGCCAAGAAAGCTAGGGGTAGATGCTTTGGGATGGAAGCTTTCCAAAGTGTCGTTAGGGCACGAAAGAGGATTCAAAATCCTCCCCATCAATGGTGCCAAAATGTTATTTCACAAATTGTAGGTTGGGAAAATCTTGACCCAAACCACAAGATGGTGACAACTAGGAGAATACCTACCCACTGTCACCTCATATAGGTACTCCCATCACTTTAGAGGTGAAATGATCACCTCAAGGGGGGGATCTCGGGTGACCCTAGGGGGAATGAGAAGGAAATTGATACTTATGAATGGGTGCCCCTATAGGTCAATTTTATAAATGGAAAGTGGCTTGGAAATGAGTCTCGATAGTGGTCAATGGTTTCCAAGAAGTTTGAGTACCTACGAATGATAATAGTACCTGCCCGAGACACAAGAAAAAACAAGTATACAAACTATATGTTAAGTGGAAAAGAAAGTTAATATTGTTTTCCCTATTTGCATAAGTCAACAAATAAATATATCAGAAAACAAATGATCATTATATCTTCTAAACAAGATACAAAAATTATAACAAATGATGCAAGACGTAAGCTACCTAAACACTAGTATAACTCTAGTATAAAAGCACAAGACTTTAGAAATCAAACAAGACTATAAGAAACAAGTACCGAACATATATAATTGTATCCGTATGCTTGTAGCCAATGAGTTTTTACAATAGAAAAAACAGCCACCAAAAATAAAAAAGAATCCACCCAAAATATGCGCTAGGACTAGTAGATTATAGGGGTAAAATTAGCAAGTTCTGACAGTTGAATTGTGAGTTATGAATAAAAAAAGAGAATAATTTGTTGCATCCCTAATGGTTGTAGCTTTAATTTAGTTGTATCTCCAAATATACCAAGTAGAATAATATTCCCTATAGGCTTTAGCAACCTCAAAGCATCACAAAAATTTCCCAACTTGAACATGATCAATATCTCACTAAATCACGTTTATCAAGGAAAACAATTTATTTATCCAATGCAAACTTTGGATTAGTGCCTTTAAAAAATGGGTGAATGGAGTCTTTAAAACACAATTTAGATCAACAATATCCGTATAGGTGTAAACCCTCTTACTCCCTAGGACATGCAAACCAAACTCAAGGTAGATCAAGGAGGGTGTACAGTGTACACCCTTGTACTCCTCCAAGATACCTTGCAATAAAAGACTTGTAAACTAAAAAATGAAGATAAATTGATGGAGGTTGTATGAAATTATACTCCTCCTAGGGTTTTAATCAACAATGTCATGAAATGAGCAAGAATAATGCATATTTGCCTTACCAAAACCAAGAAAGTTGCAAGATCAAACCCTAGTTTCACCAAGACAAACCATCCATAAGCAATAACAAGAGTCTCCAAGAGGTGCACACCACATTAGCTAATCCATTCATCAAGATATGTACCAAAAATAATTTTCAATAGATAGAGATACCAAAAATGCTCAAGTATAGCGAAACTTTCAGCCAATATGTCTTCTCACAATGGGAGAGATATGTTGAAAATGAAATAGAGATGATATCTATTTATACAAATCCTATAAAACATAGTTTGTCCACATAAATTAGGGTAAACCACTAAGTAAGGGGACACAAAACCTTAATTTTCCCCTTTACAATTTAAAATTTGATTTTGCACAATAGAAACCTTAGAAAAAGCATGACGTCACCCTTTTTGCACAATAGAAACTCAAGTTTAGGAATGTTTCCCAAGTGTAACTTTGATCCATGTGGATATCGGTGGCCACCCACCTTTTTCGACTGGCTCAAAATAGTTTTCTGGCAAATTTGGCAATTTACTATTTTTAGTAGTTTTTAACTTTTGGGGGCATTTTGAGGGCCCAAATGAAGGTTTTTAGAGATAAATGTTCTCAATGATATACAAAGGCATGCTTTATCCCCCAAAATTAATCTCCTCTACAACACCTTTCCAACGAGCTATCACACGCCTAAAACGGAGATCGTATGCAAAAGTTACGACCCCGGGAAGTTGATGTACTCACTTACCCAAACGGGGCCCACACGACTTTTGGCGCTTCATCTCCTAGGGTTAGGTTTTTGGATGTCTAGGGTTTTTGGAATTCCTATTTATTGTAAAAATACCTTGGGAGCCTCATTGTAACCATCTTCTTGTGAATGCGAGTAAGCATCACATCTCTTCTCAGAGATAAGATGCCACCATTCTAGCGAGTCTTTCACTCTGTATTTTTACAGTCTTTGTACATTTATTTCATTAGTAGAAATCGTGTATTATTGTATATCTGTGTTTATGGTTGCATATATGATACATTTCTGTTATTTTATTGGATATACGTGATATCTTTGTGCATTTCCTTATTATATCTCCGCTCTCATTTCTTGTCGAAAATAATTTGGATCAGTGGTATCAGAGTAGGCTATTCTTGGGCATTTTTTTTAGTGCATGTCCCCGACAAGGTCTAAGTATAGAAAGTTGGGTCTCGATCTTGTCTCTCTTGAGGACAATCACTATTGCACACCCAATAAACCCTCAATGGTGGAAGGAAAGAAAAACGATGGAGCAGGTGATCCTATCAGTCTGTTGCTTGAGCAAGCTCTCACGCGATAGAGGGATGAAATGATGGAGGATGTTTCCCACATCCTTCAATGCCTGTTGATAGAAACAGGTGCATCTTCATCAAGCGACCACTTTGGAGGCACCTCTCCTTTCAAGGTACAAGTTAATTTTGATATTCCTTTATTTGAAGGAAAGATAGATGCAGAAGCCCTAGACAATTGGTTAAATATGCTAGAAGGTTATTTCTTTGTTCACAAATTTTCCGACAAAGAAAAGATCACATTTTCACTCCTTAAAGCTCTCCCCCATGTCAAACATTGGTGGGAAACTTACTGGGAGTAGAGTTCCACAGAGGAGTCTGAAGTATATGGGGTTGATCCCACTTGGTATTTTTTTGTGGATGCAGTAAAGGAACAATATTACCCTATTGGCAACTATGAGGACTAGTACATGAGATGGACCACACTGTGGAAAGAGAGGGGCCAAGTAGTTCCGGAGTTCACCAATACCTTCCATACCTTGTGCACCAAGATAGGTATCAAAGAATCCGAACGACATTTGGTTCTGAAATACTGTGGCGCTCTACACAGATACATCCAAACTAAAATGGATTTTCTGGACATGTCATCACTCGATGCTTCCTATAGATATGTTGTTAAAATCGAGTACAAATTTAAGCACCAGAACAAATGGGATTTTGGATTTGCAACTCCGCAACAACCAAAGTATGACAAAGACATCCCTAACAAACATTCTCCCAAAAACCAGTCCAAGCCACATGAAAAGAAGGGTCACAGGAAGACAAAGAAGGACACCGGAAAATGGTGCGATTTCCACAAAAGCCCCTAGCGCAACACTGATGAATGTCGCTCAAAACAGTCATTGGTGGCCGATATCAAAGACAAGGAGCCAAACCCTGATTCATAATCTGATTCTGAAAATACTGGTAAAGGACAGATCATTGACGTAGACCCCACTGCTATTGTCGTGACCGCAACAATTCAACCAGAAGAACCAATAGATCCTGAAGAGGGGGAGCACCTTTTTCATTCACAGATGTGGGTGAAGGGGACCCCACTACATTTTATTTTTGATAGCGGAAGTCAGAAGAACCTCATCTCCGCAGAGGTCGTCAAACAGTTGGGATTGTTGACAACACCACACCGACAACCATACAACATCGGGTGGCTTCGCCAAGGACGATATCTTCGTGTCATCCAACAATGTCGATTGTCATATGGCATCCAACCCTTCAAGGATGAGGTATTATGTGATTTTTCCCCACTAGATGTCTATGATGTTCTCTTGGGCCAACCATATATGTGGAAGCGCCACACTGTTTATGAGTCTTGACCCCGTAGTGTCATTATTTCTCTAGGGGGTCATCTCTACATAATACTAGAGGTAGTTTCGACTACTGTTCCACCTAAAAAGTGTCGCAAGGTAGTATCTCATACTGCAAAATTCAGCTTCTTCACAATCTGTTCAAAATGGGAACAGAAGGACACTGCAACCACTACAGTGTCACCCCAAGCACCTTCTATCCAACAGAAGCAAGTAGACAAGGTTGTAGAAAAGTGAAAATATTCCTTCTGCACACCGTCCTCTCATGTAGCTTGACTTTTTGAACAACCTCAGCCTCAACAGGTTTGTGACAGACTTCCACAAACTGAGCAGCGAGAAGTCTCCAGAAAGGCAAGCAGCTCACCAAGATGCAGATTCAGTGAACGCTTTTCCCTCTCCCCGAGAACTCAATGCAATAGAGACCATTTCTTCCTAAGGAGGAAGGATTGATCTATGTGGATATTGGTGGCCACCCACCTTTTCCGACTGGCTCAAAACAGTTTTCTGGCAAATTTGGCAATTTACTATTTTTAGCAGTTTTTAACTTCTGGGTCCATTTTGAGGGACCAAATGAAGGTTTTTAGAGATAAATGTTCTCAATGATATTAAAAGGCATGATTTATCCCCAAAAAATAATCTCCTCGACAATACCTTTCCAACAAGCTATCACACGCCTAAAACGGAGATCATATGCAAAAGTTACGACCCCGGGAAGTTGATGTACTCACTTACCCAAACGGGGTCCACATGACTTTTGGTGTTTCATATCCTAGGGTTAGGTTTTCGGATGTCTAGGGTTTTTGGCATTCCTTTTTATTGTAAAAATGCCTTGGGAGCCTCATTGTAACCATGTTCTTGCGAATGCGAGTAGCCGTCACATCTCTTCTCAGAGATAAGCTGCCACCATTCTAGCGAGTCTTTCACTCTGTATTTTTACAGTCTATGTACATTTCTTTCATTAATAGAAATCGTGTATTATTGCATATTTGTGTTTATGGTTGCATCTCTGATACATTTATGCTATATTATTGGATATACACGATATCTCTGTGCATTTCCTTATTATATCTCTGCTCTCATTTTGTGCCGAAAATAATCCGGATCAAACTTTCTCTATGTCATGTGGATGGAGTGACATGGATGGGGGAAATACGCTTGGGCATGGGGTTCATGACATACATGGGATTGTAGTGTCTCATTTATGGGTGTCTTTGTAGAGGGTGTGTTGCACCTTAGTTTTCAATGCAACCTTTTTCAAAGCCTATTTATTGACTTTTATTCTTTTAAGGCGTTTCCAGGTTGAAGCCAAGGTGGGGCTTCTACCTAAGCATGAAAAAAATTCCCACCTTGACACTACCCTGGTCACATCATGCTTCCCCAAGTTGAAAACATGTGTGAGGATTCTACCTAAGCATTAAAAATAGTTCCCACACATTCTCCTCCTTGGTTCACATTTGTATTAGTTATTTTTTATGGGTCCCATCAATGTCTTATGAGAGACATTTCATTGTCCTAGGAATCCCTGGGTGAGCATATAGAAGGTTCATGATTGGATTTTATCTTTTGAGAGACAAAACCCTCTAGGCCTTCAGCCCCTTCTTCCCATAAAATGAGGGACAACCCCTTCTTAGGTCAGTACACCCGAAAATACTAAAAGGTAAGGAGGTGAGGGGATGATGTGTGGAAAGTGACAAGTATAGTCATGAATGGCATGATGACTTGTCAAGAGGACCTCCCAATAGAAAACCTATTCCCAAGGGTGACCTACTTACTAGGGTTCAATGTTAACCACCAAAATGAAATAGGCCAAAGAGAATAATTTCCAAGAAAACATTACATAATCCAAAGCAATAATATATGCAACAACCTCAAATGCCTCAAATATTGAAATGACACTCACCATAATACCTGACTTGTACCTCATGGAGCAAGATCCAATGTCTTCTGAAGGCCAACTAATGTGTTGGATACCATCATGATGAACCTGGAGTTGTGCTGGTGAGGTGAGTCTTTGTTTGTGCAAGTGGACATTGTTTGTCAAGTTATCTCTTGGTACTACATGTCTACAAACCAAGGGCCTCAATACATAATCTCCTTAGTTATCCCTAGGATTTGGGGATAACAGGCCCAATATCTCACTTAAAGGCTCAATGTCACCCTTCTAGGACATGATGTCACCCTTTTGAGCATTTTACTTTATGTAAATTTTATTTTTGTAAGTTGTAAAGGAAAATAAAGGGGGTTGACCCTCTTTTAATTTGTGGTTGAAATTTTTATGTGGAAAAATTGGTTTATATGGCCTCATATAAATAGATACCATCTCATTTTAATTTTAGACATAACTCACTTGATAATTACATAGCTCTTGGCTGAAATTTTCACCCTACTTGGGAAATTCACTCTCTCTTGTCTCTCATGCAAAATGGATGCTTTACTTGTCTACGGTGGAGGAAAGGCTAGTGACTTCTCTTGGATACTTGTTCTTGGAAATTTGGTGGAATATCTTTGATATGTAAGAGTTTTTCATGCTATCTCTTGGATAATGTAAGGAAATTATGTAATTTTGTTTATTTGTTCTTCATTTCAAGGTTAATTTATCAAACCCCTGGAGGAGTATAAGGGCATGCTTCCTCCATCAAGGAATTTCTCTTTTATTGTTATTGAAAAGGCTTAAAGGATTGCTACAAGGAGTAAAAGGTATTACACCCTTGTAGAAATACCTTGCTAAGGTTTATCTTCTCTAGGGATTAAAATGGATTACAACCATAGATGAGTGTTAAACCCTAGCTCATAAACAAGAGACTCCACTTACCCAATAGATAAAGACACTAATATTTGCATTTGAGATTGAATATTGTTGCATTGGTAAACGTGATTTCAAGGAGATTCAATTGTTCAAGTTTGAAATTAAGTTTTACATGCTTTAAGATATCGTGTGCCTTAAGGGAGTCTTGATTTTTCAAGTAAGTAAGTTGTTGTAACAAGAATTAAGCTACAACCATTGGGGATGCAACAAACTCACTCTTTTGTCACTCTTTACTCACTTTTCTACCGTTGAAATTCACTTGCAAGATGTCATAATTGATGTATTGTTTATGTTGTTCCTAAGATTAAACTTAAGGCTCAAAGAGTAATGTCAGGCATCAAGAATGTTTAATTATAATGTTTTAAAGAGTGTTTTTTTCTACCTTCAATTATATAATAAATGGTCCTTTAATGAAATTAATAATAGGACAGTACAAAGGTCGTATTTCGTTGTCCGAGTCTTAATTTTAATATCAAATGATGTGGGAGAAACTTACAAACTGTTAAACAAATCAAGGCATCAATTACTGAAGAGTCTCACCTTGTTGCAGTAGAAGAAAATAAAGAGTGCACCCTTGAACATGATATAAGATGCAACAACTCAAATAGCTTGCAGGTCTTGTATTACTTATAGAAATTATAGAGGAAAAACTGCTCAGTGAACAAATTACTGAGATAATATGATTACAATAGTTGTTATACTAAATTGCAATCAATCACTTATCAAGAATTACATAAGGAAATTCATAGATATGGAAATACATGAGAAACACACAACTCAAACTAAACAAAATTTGGAATCTCTGTCTGCACTTGTATTAATACTCAAAAAAGGAGATTTTTCTCTATTACATCCGGAAAGAATCAACCCATGATAGATATTGGATCTATGTATTTATACAAAGCTATCACAAATCAAAATGGTTGGACTTCTTATAAAAAATAACAAATATTTGAAATAAGAAAACAGTGCATAGAGAATGATGAGATTTGTTGGAAATCTCTTCTATCTCTTCATTTGATGGCAGAAACAATTCCTTTCCTCATTCCTTTAGGCCAAACACATCTGTATTATGGTCTTCTAAATAATTTAGAATAATATCTTAGTCATTATAGTCCTGTCATGATTTGTCCCTCCAGCCATGTTTAGTAATGCAATGACAGTTTCCTACTTGCTCACAACTATGCTTTCTTTCCCATGCTCAATGCATTGGTTGCATCTATCTAAACATTCCACCACCAACTTTGATGGATCAATTGTTTCATTCACCTTGAATGTGTATAATTTCCTTTCCACTTGAGGTATCCTTTCTTGGTTTCTTTTCACTTCTTGAGCTAAGGCTTGGAACTGTGAACTTGGGTTCACTAGCCATTTATTTCTTTTAAGGAGGTCAATCTGGCTCATTTCCTGAATGGCTTCCAGTGTTTCCTCTTTTCTCTTTCTGGAGTTTAGCTGATTCATTTCAATATCGATTTTCCCCAGAGCCTTCGCGATACTGCTTCCCTCGAAATCAATCATTCTCTTGTCTAGAGATGATAACTCTTCTTGACAAGCATCCTTTACTTCCCTGGCTAATCTCTTGCCCTCTATCAAATTCATTTCCCACACCTTTAGGGCCATATCACCTCTTATTTTTTCATAAGGGGAAAGCCGAGGACAATCATGGATATTTTCTTCCTGTGCCAATATGATGTCTTCTTGAAACGTAGCTCGGGTTAAGCGAGCTTCCCTTTCCTTGATATATAAATCCTTCAGAGTAAGGTCTACTGCTTGATATCACTTCTGGATGGCATCAACCTTCATAAAAATATCCTGCTGGGCCATTTCCAGTTTTTCATTTATTTCCAGTGCTTGAGTCTAGAAGGATGAGATATCTACTGATGTACCTTTAGTGAGGTCTAATTTGGTTTGCAATTTCCTTATTAACTCATCACGTTGAGTGACATATCCTTTGTTGGCCTGTGAATTTCGATGGAGTTCCTCAAGGTTGGCCCCCAACGATTGGATTTGATGTCGGTCATAAGCTCTGATTTGTTCAAAGACTCGGTTCATATTATTCTTTAAATTTTGTTCCATGGTCAACATTTGATCTTGCAGTTGCCCCACCAATAAGCTCTTTTGTCTTAGTTGCTCTGCCAATTTCTCCACTAACCATTGATTTGCACTGGCAAAGTGTTATGAGGGAAAAACTCTCTATGGATAGGGTAAACCACAACAGATGGAAATGATTGCATAAATCAACTCTATCCCCAAAAAATGCTATATAAACCAATATGCAAGCGAGATAAGAAAGAGGCCTACCTCATACAGACGTTCGATGAAGTCCACCCTTGAGAACTTTGACCCAAAGCTATATACCTGCAACTAGTTCTCAACAACCAAGAAAAGAAAGAATATGGTGACAATATAAAAGGTTAGCACATTAGATAGCATAATCCATTAATATACATAACAAATATGCCCATGGATAATAACTCAAATATTTGCAAGATATCAATTGGATGGGAAATGAGTATTTCTATTAATAAATGATCAACAGAAGTGAAAATATTATAGACTTTCGTGTAGGCACGGTTCAGAACTGAGAAACTAAGATCCTTCCAGTTGGGCCTCCACCACTTCAATCCTCCACCAAAGGCAAGCTCATAGAAGAGAGACAATGAGGTTCTCAAACAATAAGGGAAGAGCTTGGGGGCTGAACATTGTGTTTAGACTTAAAGGAAAAAGGGATGCAAACTCAATATGAAGTAAATAATGTCTCCAGAGTAACTTTGCTCTCAAAGTTGAATTCTTTCTTCTCTTTTCCATAGCTCGGAATTGGCCCATTTATAGTCTTAAAATGGAACTGAAGGGTTGAGTCAGAATGTTTCCACTATATGGAAGGCCAAGGATCATAGATCTTCTATCGTGACATGGAAACTCAACATTAATTTTTATTTTTTGGCACAAATCTCGATGTACGTGGGCTATAGTGGTGCAACCTACGTATACGCATGTTTTATAGTAGGCAAGATGCATACATGTGGAAAAATATGTATTTTTATCTCTAGAATTTACAAACAAGGATGATAAGTCTGCATGGGGAAATGGAAAAAGGCCTTATGTGCAAGATTGCATAGGGTGAGGTAAATCTTGCTATAATAGATGCCCCCTAATGTGTGAGGTCAGAGGAGTATCTGCGATGGCCGAAATACATTATAAACAAACCAGAAGTGGAGTGATGGGGAACCAGCTGGAAGAACTAGTTGCTCATTACATTTTGTATTGACTTTGCATACATGGATGTCAATAGAATTACACTACATATCCTTGTGACAATATACCAAACAACTATCTGTGGCTATGAATAGGAAAATACAAATGCAGCTACATGCCAAAGGCTGTCACAGACACGAACAAGGCCTAGTAGAACCAGTCTCAAAATCAATCTGAAGATATCTATATACAATGGAGTTACAATCTGATCTCCCATGATCACTGAAGTCATATAGGTACTGGTCCAATGAAAAGGAAGCAACAACTCATGAAAGTTGTGGCCACATACTGATGTCTTCAAGTCTTCTACACAATCCACCAAGGGTGTAGGTCTACATCATGTGAATAAATGAGTTGAGGTCAAACACAATGAGACATCGTTTGATTACTGATAATTGAGGTATACCATTAACAAACACGAGGCAACCTACCAATAATGAAAGTAGGTATCAAGGCATCGAGTACATTCTTACAAGTGTGAATAAAGGATTCGGTGTAGAACACTTGAAGAATTCATCGATCAGGAGGCATTGATGTATTCCCAACTGTTGATGGTGAGAGAACCTACCACTAATGACTACAAGCCTCAAGTTACTCATAAGACTCTAGGTCTTGTTTCTAGAATAGATGATTTGAAGTCGATGGAAGGAGACCCGCTGAAAGGAGAGCAATAAGGCATCTCTCATCAGTCAGCACAAGGTGCAAAGAAGGAGCTTAACGATTTGGAGGAAATCAGATGAAGAACATGTTCACGAACCAATGACCCTGTGCGTCTTTCGCATGTGCCAAGTGAAAGAGGTACACGAAAAAGACCCTCTGAATAGCAGCCAATAAGGAAAATTGTTGACAAAGGTGAGGAAACCACCAATAAGTCTAATGACATACAAGACACTACACGAATCCCAATGTGTGAATAGATGTTTTTCTGTCGAACAAAAGGGAAACCACCCAGTCAATGAACAATGATGAAATGTCGACTATTGGGTTCAAGGTTACCTACCAATGGTGAAAGTAGGACCAGGGTGCATGATAGGACTAAAGTGTCATGTGACTCTGAGACAAATTGAGGGTATGACCGACATGCAAAGTCAAGAGTTTTGAGAAGTGGCCAACATAGGTTGATAGAATTCCTTTGAACAAGAGCATGAGACATACGAAAGACTCCAGTAGCATAGAATCAATGATGAAAACATGAGATGCAAGAGGCATCAATGATATTCTCCATAGGGACTTGAAGAGTAACTAGTCGATAGAGAAGACTCTGTAATGAGATTAGCTTCTTAAGGCCATTCTAAACCCAAAATTATGATAAAAAATGGACTCAATAACTTTGTTCTCTATTCAAAGGAGACACGACTGCTGCCAATATAAGACGATACTCCCTTCCCGCCCGTCTTTTTTTATTTTTTCATAGACAAATGAATTATGTGATACAAAGGAGGAAATGAGTGTCGTAAGTAAGAAAAATTATTTCCAACAATGGAACATACCTATTCTCAATGAAAGGAGATGCATGAGGGAGATGGACACTTGGGGGAATGTTCCCTCCTAGGTATAGGGTGTTAATTTGCGAAGGATATAAACAAGGCTTTGCTTGGTTGAGGATGAAAAAACTGTTGAGGCAAATGGTTTATAACCCAAAGAGAGAACCAGATATAGGCTCAATACTGCAAGAAAGGGAATGATATGAAATCACAACTTAATGCCCAAAAATGTCCTTTTTCATGACATTTAGTGTGAAAGAGACAAGTTCACTCTGTGATCTTTTCTCTTTTTGAAAACGAGTTGGAAAAGAGATTAACTAAGACTCATGACCTTTCAAGTCCAATTAAAGAGTGTGAAATGGACAAATTCACTCAACAATATTTTAGCTTTTTAGATGAGTCGAAAAAGAGATTAAATCGGACTCGGGGATGTTGTTCTAAGAAACATATAATGGGAGAGGCCAAGGCTCCCATGAAGGAATTCTATGAAAGGTTAGCACCTTATGAAGTGCTGACACAAACTTGGGAAAAACCAAATCTGTCCAAGTCGAGGAGGATAGAACACTAGCAGAGGATATCATCTCTGTGATATATCAAGTAATGTCTCTTACAAGAAAATACATAGGATGGGGCATTGGATACCCCACAAGACCATCCCAATCGAAGGGAACTTCCTCAAGACTTGGAGGGAGAGTACTCATGGAGAGAAAAACTCTCTTGTGTTCAAAAGGTACAGAACTAGAAATGATAAGGACATCGTCAAAGGACGCATCACCCTCCAAAGGAAGAGTGGGATTGACCGAATATTGCATCAGCAATGTCACTTCCTTAGGCTTGCCACTCTCCAAGATAAGAGTGGGATTAATCGAATATTGCATTGGCATGACCACTTCTTCAACCGTAGGTTGAATAGGATGCATGACAACAAGGTTAAGAGGTGCATCACCCCCAAAACCAGGAGTGTTGTCGGTTGAATATTGCATCGGCGTGACCATTGGTTGAAAAGGATGCGAGACAACAAGTTCAAGAGATTCATCATCCTCTAAAGGAAGAAGGGTGTTAGTTTAATATTGCATCAGCATGACTGTTGTATCAACCAAAGTAGGTTGGGAAGCCAAAGACGAATCAGAACCTGAATGGCCCCTAGGAAAGGACCACACTTCTTATACCACAATAGTAGCAGGGCACAAATGAGTAAGGTGACCTCCTTTGCAAAGCCTACAAAGGAACTTGGGATTACATCTTACACGTCTAGGCTTCTCAATCATATGAATTCCCCTAGCATGACTTGCAGTGGCTGGTGACATTCTCCTAGCATGACTTGCAGAGGCTAGTAGAAAATATCCAACATGACTTGCATAGGTTGGTGATGAATTACCAACATGACTGACAGAGGTTGGTGATGAATCCCCATTATGAATAGGAGAGTTTGGTGATGTATGTGAAACGTGACTAGAAATGACTATATTTGTGCCCCCAACATGAATTTCAGCAACTGGTTGTTGGTCTTCAACATGAATAACAAAGGTTGTCGACCATTCTCCAACATGACTAATAGAGGTTGGTGATATAATTCCATTATGTGACTAACCCTCACAAGACGAGGTCGAGGAAGGTATGGTCCAAGGATCATTAAAATAGGAAGTGTGGAAAGAGAGGGACCTCTCTGTCGAAACGGGCCTACTAGACATGGCATAAACTTGGAGAATTGGTGTCATGAAGTCGAAAGTACCCATAAGGGAAAAATACATTCCAACACTGATATTCTAAGTTTCTGTTTGATAATTGTCGATCACAGGGATTGACGGTCCAACAGATGCATTGAGACTAGCGTACGCAAAGGATAATTGGTCGATCGTCAAGATCTTCCCTTGATGAGGAAAAAAAAGAGTACAAAAGATAGACGATACGATGACGACCATAGCATAGGTCCAATTTCATTCTAGTAACAATTTATAATCGAGAGGCGCATCAACTACCTCGACCTCCACCTCTACCATCTTCCGACCTAACTGGACTGGAAATGCAGGGAGAATACCATGAGGGCAGAAGGAATGACCGTCAAAATAAGTCAACATGTTTGATGACTTAGAAAGAGTCAGAGAACTAATATCTTTCCAATAAATCAGGGACATCACACATGTAGTAACACCTTCATCAACAACCACACGTTTTATGGTATACTTTGAGTACCCCGCATGGATTTGGAATGCCACATGGTAAGGCAAGCGAGGCTTCACATATGTGACGTCAAACTTGATAAATTTTGATCCACTGGGTTCTAGAGATCCTAATGCAGATAGTAAGGAATTCCTTTATGAAGGACACATCTGGAGTACCTCCAATGCTGACATTGCACAAGGGGTTTGACCCAGGTCCTCAACAATAGAGTAGTTCTGGGTGGCTCTAGCATTTGGATTGTGGGTATATATATTGAGTACCCCTTTCAGAATACGAGGCAATGGCTCTAGTTTTTCAGTATGTAAATCCATCTCCGGAGGAGGAGGATGATATTCTAGACCAGGTATAGTCTGTGAAGAATTATAATCTCGAGATTGAGTGGATACATTAACTTTAACATCAACCATATTGATACACAAACGATCTTCATCTTTCAATGGTAGGTTTTGACTCCCACCAGCCGCGTTTTCGACGTTTGAGGAACTCGAGTCCATGTGTTGGTTATGTGGAAAAGGATTCGTCAACATGGATGGTGGTAGAGATAATAGCCTCGCAACTTCTGCAATTTTGGGGCATAAATGGGTAAGGTGATCATATGTACAAATCTTACATGAAAATTTCACCTTACATATTTCTCTCTTTCCCTCTCTAGCATTATTATTCGTCTTCTCATTATTATCATTGTCCTTGGGTTTATTACCATTTTTCCCACCCTTACGATTATTACGTCCTTTCTTCTTATTCCCACCTGGTTGTTGGTTACCATTTTTGTTGGCTGACGATTGCACGGAATGTACATCCAGTGACTGAGTGGGGTTGGAATACACAGACGAAGTTGGCCCTCCTGCAGACTAGTTTAGAGACAACTCTTTCAAATGGCTTGTCACCGAGTCTACAGATTTCACATTGGAGGAGCCTACAATTCCATCGACATGAGGTTAGGGATTTTGTCTAGGGTCATAGGTTTACTGCAGTGCATTCAAAAGAATGTGGTATAACATCCCAGACTGAGCGTATATAAGATCTAACTATTGGGCTTTAAATATTTCTTCTTTCTCAGTGGTAACCCTAGATGTAGAAACATCCTTTGAGATAGGAGGGTGAAAAGACTTAAGGAACCATTCTAAAAGAAAGGTTGGGGTATGGAGGTCTTAATAAACCTCTTCCATCTACGCCACTCCTGGATATGATCTGATATATGAGTGCATGTGTCCTGGTGTAAAGTCGACAAAAGTTATTGGACAACATCGTAACGAATCGATCATTGGAAGTGGTTAAGGAAGACCAACACCATCTGACTAAAGGTCCCATATGCCCCTTAGGTAGCTCGATATACCATTTCAAAAAAACCCCAATGAGGGTGCATTGAAATAATCTTGAGCGAATAGAATCGTCATTAAGGGGATTCAATGAGCACCATAGGTGAAAGGTAGTAACGTGATTACATGGATCCTCGCCATTCTTACCTTCAAACTTTGGAATGTCCGAAAGAAGCTTGGTAGGGATGGGAGTCCATTTAGGATCATGACTCACAGGGTCGTTCATTAACTTAGACAAGGTTGGCAGATTAAGCGTGGCCAGAAAAGGGAGATGGGGTTGCACCATTTGGCCCCAAGCTCCCGTTAAAGACTATGTTTGAGGAAACTGCAATCCATCCAAGGTTCTAATAAGCACCATGGCCCTATCCAAGATTATAACACCCTCCTCCGGGCTGATTCATAAAAGTTTGGTTGGGCATCATTCTAGTAGGAATGTTCTGATGGGGATTATAACAATTCCCCCCAGCCAGATTAGATTCGGGTTGGGGGTTTCCCAAATCATGAAATTGACCTCCCTTGAGTTTGAATCCGGAGGATAGAGGTGGATTCTTCATGTCAAACATGTTGGTCAGAATTGACACTGAGGAGGTAGTGGTGTAGGATAGAACTTGAGTAGAAGCTTGTATGCCATGTTGTTTGTTCCACCAAGAAGCAAGAGGATTAGACCTGGGGTTAAAAGTAGGAATGGCTCCCATATTAGGATTTGTTTGAGGGATTTGAGAACCACCAAATGAAAATGGAGTATAAGGAGGTGTAGTTCCCCTAAGCCCAATGCTAGAATTAGGGTCAGCAGCTGCGATGGCATTTGAAAACTGCGAAGTAAAGTTTGACATACCATAGGAAAAAGACTAGAGGCCATAGGGATGGACTGAACATTATAGCCTAGTAAGTGACCAAGAGACCCAAAAGGGTTTGAGGTGAGATATTGAGAATTCACTATAGGTTGAGCCATAGTAATGATAGGTGCCTCCAGTGCTACAAATGGGGTAAAGTGGTTGAATGTGGCCTCCCTCCCTAACGAAGGTATGTCTCACCCAAGAGGGGAATGAGAATCCTTGATATATATTGAAGGTATTAGAATCAGTTATAAGGGCCCTCATGGGCTTAACAACCAGTCAGTTAGATCCCCCCAGAGAGGTAATCCTCCATAAAGGATGTGTGTTTTCCAACCCTTATGTGACCTAGGGTACCTGCAAGATAACCCCTGCAAGTAACCTATGTGGCACCTAAGTCAAGCAACTAAGAAACCAATGCATAGGAGAGCAGTCGTAATTCAGGTCCATCGTATGGGCAGGGTAGCAAAGCATGAAACCTTGAAAGTACCGCCTCTCATGGAGGTAAAGGCACTAGCAAGAACCCCAGATATGAATATATCCCCATAAATATCTCTGATGCTAAGAAGGTATTCAGGGGATATCCCTTCAACCAACCTCGCGCGACCTCGTGATTAACTCCGGTGTGAGCAAAGCCTTCTGATATTAACAATTATACAATGGATGTCTCCACTCCCTTTGTCAGACACGTATGTTGATTTAATTTCCTTGGATAAGTTTACTCACAAAATCCTATTCCAAGGCAGTAAATCCTAGGCTAGTTTGTTCACCATAGAATATAAAATCGTGACTAATCAATTTTAAATTATAGCGTTAATTTTAGTGGTTGTGATTACTCGAAAAGGTATGGTAGTGAAACTCATGATGTTATGACTCTGGAAGGAAAGTAAATATGAATATAATGCAAAGTCCTAACTTCAATTTTCAATGAATGATATTCTTCTAAAAACAAATGCAATTTTCAATTTCAATTCTGCAATTCTGAAGTAAAAATACAATATTTCACTAAATGCACTAAGCTAATGAAAAGGACTCAAAAGACCAAAATGGCAAGCAATGAAAAATGCCTAATATTTTTGTAATTTCAATATAATAAAAATGAAAATGCATGGACTGAAAAGCAACTTGATATATAAACTCTACTGTGTATAGAAAGAGATAACTCAAGAAGAATACCAAGGAGCTGAACACCCAACCCAATGTACAAGGACAATCAAAATGAAAAGGTGATGAGAAATACTCCGCCCAAAAATTCAACTCCAGACAAGTTTCTTGTCATCCCATAGACACTCAACAGTCACTACAGAGACCTAAGAAGACTCAACAAACATCAAATCCCACCTAGCAACCACCAGACCCAGAAAACAAGCAAAGAATTTTGATGTACGCGATTGTTCAAGGAAATAGAGCGTATCTATGTAGCTTGTAGAGGTACAACTCGTGTATGTACGCGAATGTCAATCCAAAAACCATGTATATGTTTCAAAAAACAAGGCTAGGAAAGGGAGAAGGTTGAAAACTCAGACCCAGAGTGAACAAAGGCTGTCAAGCAATGATACGACAAGAAAAAAAAAAGGAATGAGAGCAATGTAAGGAGAAAAGTACTCCAAACCCTAAGAAAGAAGGTCAATCCCCAATATGGTCGCCAATTTTGTTACGAGGGAAAAACTCTTTATGACTAGGGTAAACCACAATAGACGAAAATGACTGCAGAAATCAACTCTATCCCAAAAACATGTTATATAAACCAATATGAAAGTGAGATAAGAAAGAGGCCTACCTCATCCATATGTTCGATGAAGTCCACTGTTGAGCACTTTGACCCAAAGATATATACCTGCAACTAGTTCTCAACAACCAAGCAAAGCAATTATATGGTGATAATATAAAATGTTAGCACATTAGATAGAATAATCCATTAATATACATAACAAATACGCCCATGGATAATAACTCAAATATTTGCAATATATAAATTGGACAGGAAAGGAGTATTTCTATTAATAAATGATCAACAGAAGTTAAAATATTATAGACTTCTATGTCGACATGGTTAGGAACCTAGAAACTAAGTTCCTTCCAGCTGGGCCTCCACCACTTCAATCCTCCACCAAAGGCAAGCTCATAGAAGAGAGACAATGAGGTTCTCAATCAATAAGGGAAGATCTTGGGGGATGAACACTGTGTTCAGACTTAAAGGACAAACGGATGCAAACTCAATATGAAGTAAATAATTTCTCCATAGTAACATTTCTCTCAAATTTGAATTATTTCTCCTCTTTTCCATAGCTCAGAATTGCCCCATTTATATCCTTAAAATGGAACTGAAGGGTCGAGTCAGAACATTTCTAGTATATGAAAGGCCAAGGATCATAGATCTCCTGTCGTGACATGGAAACCCGACATAAATTTTCATTTTTTGGCACAAATCTCGATGTACATCCCGCGTATACGCATGTTGTATAGTACACAAGATGTGTACATGTTGAAAAATATGTGTTTTTAGCTCTGGAATTTACAAACAGGGATGATAGGTCTGCATGGGGAAATGGAAAAAGGTCTTCTATGCAATATTTCATAGGGTGAGGAAAATCTTTCTATAACACAAAGGCACCCAATGAACCTGCAACTTCCTTCACGAATTCTGAATCATTGTGATTATTTCCGTCATACAACATCCTCTGCCTTTTGGTTATTACTCCTTTTTTTTTTGTGATTATCTTTTGACGATGGCCTTCCTTTTCTTGCTAAATAATAAATCCGAAGGAGGCATCTCTTCGAGCATGATTGGGGTGAGATCACCTACAAAAACGACTTCGGAAATATGATTTCTGAAACTAGACTGCAAAGGTGTCAATGAAGTAATAGGAGTATCGATTTCTATAGATTGTTGTTTCTCTGTTGTGTTGGTAGCAAGTGTGTCTAGTGTCGAAATAGATGCATCCTACCCTTTCTTTAGGAAGGCTTCAAGATGAGTCATTGCCTGAGGGCCTAATGGACTTGATAATGGAGCTTCTAATTTATGAGTCAAAATTTCAGAGCTCTTTGGGGTATCCTCAATATCCTGTTTACCAGAGTTCCCTAGTTCAAAACCTGGAGGTGTATATTTCTGTATAGGAGGTGCGACTATCGATTCTCCTTGTAGTATTTTTGGAAAACTGTTTCTCCCATGTCTTTGGAAATTGAGGAAACTAGCCTATTGATCTGGGGACAAGATTTGGAATCTGTTAAGTACCTCCTTATAATACCTAACTCCCATGAATATTTTATCATGTGTTGAGTTTTCATGCACATATATTTCCAGGTTGTATTGGGCCAGGTGGTTTTCCATGATTTTGTGTGGGTCGTGCCTTTTCAATTCGGTGTCAACCAATTTGACATCTTCCAAATATGAAACCTCCACTTTGGAGTGACTGAAATACAATAGCGAAAACATACCAAACTAGAGAGGGAAGATAGGACACACCTTTTTCTGGGTTTCCTTAAGCTCCTTGCTAATGACCCCTATTACTGTCCGATAAGCTACTTCTTGGAATACCAGCCAGTATGGTAAGAATATCGGGAGATCATGGGGAGGAACTGAACATGTGAAAACCTTGATATAAGAGAAGTTTTCTTCAATGAACCAATCTTCTAGTTTTCCCAGATTCCCATGATTTTGTCTAAAATTCGAGGGGGTGGGAAACCATATAAGGCTATATGGACATGGACCACTACATTGTGATAGATTTCATAAAAGAAATATTTTTATTTTTCCTCCCACAACTTGGAATGATAAAAGTGAATAGGCTCTGCATTGGTCAGGGTCCATCTCTAATTCATCAATGAGAAAGTAGTTAGGAAGCAGATGGAATCCATGAAATACATATACATATAGAAAGGGGCGGGCTGACCTTTTGATTTCTCCATTTTGTATTCAATGATTTCTTTGGCCAAGTTGTCTGATAAAATTTTGGCCCAATTAAAAGTGTATCCATCAGCCACCTCATGCATAATCGATACCCATTCCACTGGTAAATGAATATGACTCTTCTTCCCAGACATTCTACAGAGAATCATGGCTATGCAAATCATGTGAGTTTCCAATGACATTGTGGCATACATGCCGTGAGCGTCAACCCTAAACTTCTCTAGGTGCCCCCACCAGGACTTGATTATATCAGGATAACTCTTGTTGTATTGTATGCATTCTTGTTGATCGAATTCCAACATAAATGCAGCATTGTAATTATATTTAGGAGTGGGAGATAGCTTATACATTACTTAGAGGTGTTCTGGTCAGAATGACCCAACGAAAAAATTCTGGTGGTTGGTGATGCTCCTGGTTTGGACGTCGATATTCTCCAAGGCCTAGCCTATCATGTCATTATATGGCACGAGTCTCAGACATGCAGATATTTTGTGTAGATCTGACTTAGCTATGTATCTGAGTTTAGATTCATGAGTATCGTCTACTTCATCACCAGAATATTCTGAGCAGTTTATAATCTCATGTTCCAAAACCTCGAACACCTGTGTCCAAGATTTCACAATGTCTATGGCTCGCATCGTGGTATCTGATAGAACATCTGCATTTGGATTTGAACTTTCACCAGTTGTATCAGGTTTCTTTGTCATTTTCCGTGGTGCCATGATATCCAGAGAACATAACGAGGTTACATGTTGTAGAGTAATTGTGTGAGCTTCTATTTCAGATAAAACTTGCTACTTTGCGGAGGGTGAAAATGAATTCAAAATCAAAGTGTTTTTATTCACATCAGATGCATTGATTCTAGTATAGCTTTACTCACAACGAATTTATTAACTTTAATGGAAAAGTCTACCTGGTGATCTGAAATCTTCATTAAAAAACATTATTGTTAATTGCTCATAAATGCCATTAATATTCAATTGTTCGTGTTCGGGAGTTTTAGATGAGACAGAGTGAGAATTTCCCAAATCACAAATCTGCGAAGGTTAATCCTCATATAATTACTTTTTAAAACCTTTATTAATGGTGTTTAAAATATGTGTTAACTTCAAGTGTTTCGGGAGTTTGGACTTCGAGAACATTAAATTTAGCTCAAGAGGAAATCCCCGAAACCCGAAACTGCGAAGTGATTAATTATCCAGTAATTGCTTCCAAGTCTTAATTAATCATATTTAACTTTAAGTGTTTCAAAAAATCAGACTTCGGAGATTTTAGGATACGATTAAGGGTAAACGTCCGAACCCCGAAGTGTGAATTCATTAATTATCCCTTGAACATGATTAACTTAATTAATTTAAGTTTAATACTTCAGTATTTTGGTACTTTGATGATTTGTGAATTATTTCTTTGTTATATTTCTAAAGGGTCATATCCCATGGTGACGCGTCATAGATGACACCATTCTAGATGATGTGTCGAGAAAAGGGAGGTGCCACGTGTTATTTGGGATCATATGAATCTTCAAACAAAAAAATTAGAAATGGGTGTCACATGTCAGCTCAGGGAAAAATTGAAAGATACACGTGCATTATGACTCGTGTCTTCTTAAAGGTTTAGGGAAAGTGATGAATGGGCACTTTCGAGTTTCAGGGTTTTTATCGTTAAGACTTATCGAAACACCCGAAGCACAAAGATTCATAGAAACCTTTAATGATTTACTTCTTTAACAATTAGGTGGCTCCAAAACTCCGGAGAAATTAGGATCGTTCGATCAAAACAAAAAAAATCATCAACGAAGGGTATCATGCGCACCTTATTATTAATTAATCATAAATGAATTTGATTTAAAATTCGAAAGCTATTTTCTAAGTTATCATTTTTGGAAAGATTATACTTTCCTGAAGTGGGGAATGTAAATCTCAAAAGTTTAGGATTATATGTGTTCCAACATAGGCTCCATCTGGGGATCGCGTCTCCCTGCGAGATGCAGAAAAATAGTATACCAAGTGCCTTTATTGGGTAAATGGAGTCATTATTGCATTTCTAGGAAACACCTTTAGGGATTAATCATACTGAGAAAAAATTGAACTTCAATCAAACCTCCGAAAAGATTCAAAACACACATAATCCTTTGTTCTCGGTCAATCTGTCAGCAGATGAGCAAAATAGAGACCGCTCTGCATGCCTTGCAGGGTTCACCAAGGCAGAACATCTATAGCAGCAAGAGTGTTAATAAAAAGCAGAAAAACAAAACAGAAAACAATCTAATCTAACA
>ML822540.1:170461-187813 GCA_009831015.1 Picea engelmannii | reverse complement strand
GTGAAGTGTCTTTCAATTTTTGTATAGTTTTTGACCCTTCTGGAATGCTGTAAACTTCATTCTGTGCCATGAATGACTTCATTGTTGTGTTGATGATGCGGAGTTCTTGTCGCCCTGTGTGGACGAAATTTCAGTGATAACATCCTTGATCTCAAGTTAGGCTATTTAAAATTTCCCTTTCCTAAAATTGATTTTGGATTTTCTTAAGATAATCAAAACAACTTTAGCCGAAATATCAGATTTTGGTCGATTTCATTCGCATCAAGGTTAAGTATAGGCTATTGTTTGAGTGGATTTCTTGTTGATTTTAGTGGCTAGAAATTTTTGTTGTAGAAAAATTTTTCTACAGCCATAAGGTTGTATAAAACTTTGTTGATAACACTTAATAACAACCCTCTTGCTATCAAAGTCTTGGTTTAAACATTGGAAGGTTGCCTACTGATTTCTAGCTTAATTTTCCAACATCAAACACTTGATTTGGATGGTTTAATTTTCATCTTTAATAGTCTCTTTACTGTTGATATATATTTCCATACTGCTGCAATTTTGGGAAAGAAAGGTTTCTTGTTGATTCCTCATTGGTTTTGAGGCTTATATCATCATATATTGTCCTATTTGGGTAGGTATAACATCATTTTGTAGGTACACAACTTTGGAAAACATTCACCAACTCCTAAGAATATTTCCCTAAACCTCATTCTCACCCTTAACCTTGACCTATAGGGGTACTCTTCAAAATCCTTTCTTCTCCCATCACAATCCCCCTAGGGTCAACCTGGAATCCTCCCTTGTGTTGGAATTTTCCTTCACTAAAATAAGGGGGACATCTATTCAGGTGGCAATGATAGGTGTTACCAATTGTGTCACACACTTGGTGTTAGGGTTTGGATTTTCCCAAACTAAAATCTATGTGACAATATGTCCCAAAATGAATTCTTATACCTTTTCAACCCTTCATTTTTGGCAACAAATTTCTTCTTTATTTGAGATACAACTAAGTCAGAGTCCCATATAAATCACATGCACTTAATTTACCTATCAAGGGCCAAATCCAATCCTATCATTAAGGCTTCATACTGTTATTGGATAAATCACTGAATGCGTACATAAACTAATCTCCCTAGATCCACCTGGATCTAGAACAAAACAAGACAAGGCATGATGATTTCTCTAGGTTTCTACCATTGAATTTACCACCAAAGAAGGAGTGTATGACATGCATTTATATATCACTTCCCTTTATCTCTGTTGTCCTTGCTTCGCTCCGGTGCTCTTGTGAGATCAGATCTATAATGACACAAACCAACCAAAGTGAAAGAAACAATTATAGATTCAATGGAAACCTAAACAAGTGATCAAGGAGTCATGTAATAAAATACTAATGATTTAATGGGAAAGAAACATGCCACTGTATCATATTAAGTAAAAGTGGAAGATACAACCAAATTTCCTTGATGTTGCAAGTTCCCTTTTGGTGGTCCTTTGTTCCAACACACACATAGACTTGCTCCGAATTTGCATGAAGATAATCCACAAGGCTTGATGGACAAATAGAGGCCTCAAGCATCAATTGTATCAGGATTCTTCACACAGTCTTTAGTCTATTCTTTGCTCAATCTGCTTGACCTTGCTTAACCTTTTTCATGAGAAATCCATTATTATATAGGAGAAGATGAAGTGGTTAATAGGATGAGAATGATCCCACCAAATCAGAAAAGACAGTAAGAACACAACCATACAGACGCCACCTCACATTATAGAAGATTCTCCTTCTAGAAACTTTTTGAAACTTCTTCCTTTTCTTAGCTTCAAGCGTCACCGCACCTTGCCTATATAACAACATGCAGAAGTCCAGTAGGTCAGGCATAGAGAAGCCTATGAAAATTATTAATTTTTGCACTGTGTACCACTATCAGCCTGCGATGTCATTCTAAAAATGTGCCTTGTAGGGGAAGAACTCAACTATTTTCCTCATGTGAAAGATTGTTTTGGAAGCCTGAATACATGCCTATGGGGTCATCATCAGAGTGACCAAAATAATGTGTAACAAAATTCCCCCCAAAGTATGAGGCTAGAACATGTGACAGTCGAAATACTTTGTAAAATGCGTGTGTGTGTCAGAAACAAGGAGTGCACCAATCAAGAACCTATAAACAATCAAGCATTTGCATAGAATTATACCATTTATGAGGTAGGCATTCCCATGCTTATATTAAAAGTGATTGAAATCATAAATGCAAGGCATATCCACCAATTATACACTGTGGATCCATGTCATCGAAATTCTACATAGCCACCAGAAATACACCATGGATCTATGTATTAGAAAGTTTAAATTCAGACATAGCCATGAGACACACAAAGTGGATCTGTGTGTCAATTCAAATCATAAAAACTCCATCGCAACCTGGTCCAAAAAGATGAGATCCAGTGTCATCAATCCCATCGTCCATAAGTATGAATCTAACCATGTGATTACAGGTGTTGAAGTTGAACATGGTAGAAACCACTTGATTACCGGTCATTGATGAAAACCATTAACAAATGTGAGGTAAATCACCATTGATGTCAATGAATCCCAAGGTATCTTAGTACAATCCAACAAATGTGAATAAATGAGTTGAAGTAAAACAATTGATGAAATCTCTCGATCAGGGGCCAATGATGTGAATCCACTGTCGAGAGCGAAGAAACCTTCCATTGAGGCATGTAGGCTCTAAGGCACTAAATGATTTCTAAGTCTTGTTTTCGGATGATGAGTTGAAGTCAATAGGAAAAAGACTCGTCACAGGAGGGCCTTGATGTATCCACCATCAGTGACACAAAATAAGTAACAGATTAAGGATAGATCAAAGTATGAAAATGATTCGAAACTGACACAGGGAAGGCCAACATGGTAGGAAATGACAATGCAGATGGCTGACTCAAAGAAGGGCTTGTTTGGACTTCTCTTGAACATATGAATGACACGACACTAGTATTGGTAGCATTGAATCAAAGACGACCCAAGATATGAATTTGATGAAGGCCAGATGAGAGACAAATGGATTTCCCAACCCAGATTCAAATGATGAAGGGGGTGTCATGTTCAAGAGAGACTAGTACTGCCACTAACACAGGTACAAAAACACATCTCTTTCCTAAATTTCCCCCTGCCATTTCTAGCGAGTACCTCTTTATTTTTACGCAAGCTTGAGTCAGATAAAATATGCTTGCAATGTAAGTTCATCCTTCAGACGAGTCCCTTAGAGTATTTTTAATGAACCCTAAGAAAGAGTGGTTTGGTCCCATGTGGGTCTTTCCATGTTTGTTTAACAAGTCCAAAGATAGAAATCTTAGGAGTTTTTCATGTTTATAGAGTCTGATAAACACTTTAAAGAGAACTCTCTTAGCTCCTTTTTCGTAAAATAGTTCGACAGGACCAAAAAAGTGATAAACTATCGCCCATCGAACGTTTTATTCAAATACTTTTATGAGCGTGAACAAAACAAGGTCACTCGACAATCTTTTTAGTTTTTATGGAGTATGAAAAGAGCTTAATTGATACTCCGTGTGTGTCACTTTTTGTGTTACCAAGATGAGTACGAAAGGACGACAAAAGTATACTCGGTTGTGTTCTCATAAATTTTCGAGCACAAGAAGGAACGAAGAGTGACCTTGAGGTTTTACTAAAAACCCTAAAAATTATTGATATGCGTAACAAAGAGAAAAAAATTTATGGAACAAAGATCCATACTCTGTTAATTAAGACACTAGTCTTCTTCTTGCAAGAAAGAAGAAACTCATGAGACTATTAGTTTTTAGGGTTTATAACCAAACACTTTTATATTATATAAAATATTACGAAAAAGGGTAAAAAATGAAATAAATAAGAGTAAGAGTTCTTTTTTACCATTTCATTTGTTTTTGGTCAAGAATTTGTCTAAAAACCCCCTTTTCACCCCTTAATTCGGCGGTCAATTGCAAGGAGCACAGGTGATCAATCAATGAACGGTTTCCGTGAAAACAGTAAGTCTTTCGTCTTCTTCCTTTTCAATGGTTTAAAATTTGTTTTTGGTGGTCAAAAAATGATTTTTTGGGCGATTTTTGGGTCGGTAGGCATGCGCTGGGCCGCCGCATGTGGCCAATATCGTGCCCTACAGAAATCAATGATTTTTGTAGGTTCCCAATGGCTCGCCTATGGAAATCCCACACTGTAACTGAAGCTCAATTGTGGCGGCCGAAAACCAAAAAAGAAAAGAAAGCATTGAACCAAAAAGAAATTCAAAAAGGCTGGATAAGGGTGCTAATTTTCCTCTCTTACTTCCATGCAGGTGTTGGTTGCAAAAATGTTGGAATGGAGAGAATGTGATCATGAAGATGACAATTCTATGGCTTTGCATGATCTAGGAACTATTGATTTTCTTCAACAATGTGTTCTATTGAAGTTTTACAAAGTCCAGGGCATGAGAGCCCAACGAAGACTATTAGAGTACTTGGTCCATATGTGGGATGAAAAATATCAAGTAATTCACGTGGGTGTTCATGTCCTCTCCTTGGACATTGAGGATATTTTACTTTCTAATGGGGCTATCTCATTGTGGGGCATGTGTGACTCTGATAGGGGGTCAAGGTGGTGGCTTACCGATGAGCGATTATATTCGTCGACACTGTGAATCAGATGCTGAAATGTGCAAAGGTAAAGTGGATATCCGAGGCATGCGAGATCTAACTCTCAGAACCATCCTCTTTACCATTGCACAGATGGCAGGAAGTGTGTCGCTGCACATGGCACTCCAAAGTTATTTTCAATATTCCATTGAATGTCTGGAACCTCAAGTATTCAATTGGTGTGACGGTTTGCTCCGAAGTATGAAGACACAACTCACTAAAAGAAAGAGAGGAGACCTAAAGCAGTTTGGGTATGGGTTCATTTTGGCGTCTTTCTTCTTAGAAAGAGTCCCTCATTTTTGGCTACAGGTAGAGTGGGGAATACCAGCCCCACGAGACCCAAGAATGAAATGGTGGTGTGACCTTATGGCTCGACACGTAGCGGGCCCTATTATCAAGTACAATCATGCATTTTTTGTCTGGTTAAGGCCCAAAATGTTGATGATTGATGATTATGCTTATGTCGTCCTGGAATTTCGGGGTGATCCTGACTCGCCTCTCCCCGAGGGATATCAGTGGGGAGATCTAGGTAAGAAAAAGATTTTGTTCTTTATAATGTTTTGTGGTTTTTTTAGGATATTAGATGTTTTTTGTGTTTTCGATCTAAAGACTAATCAGATACTTTTGACTATGCAGATGTAGGGCTGCATCGACCTCTAGGCACATCTTCGATTCAAAGGTGAGGAGAGGCACGTGTGGTAGTAGGGTGGGATGCTGACGACTACGAGGCAATGGAGAAGAACTTAGAAGGATTGATGACAGGCATCCCCGACATGTCGATAGAGGAGGTACTAAGGCATTATCAATGTCATACTGTAGGAGTGTCTATCTCACTTAGTCGGTTACTTCGTCGGGTAGCATGGGCAGTAGTGTGTTATCGCGGGAAACATCCATGATACTATTTCAAGCGACATCTGTGATGTTATTTTGTAGGAGCCATGGGCTCTATATTTTGATATTTTGGTCCTTGGATGGAAAATACTTTTTGTAAAACATTTTCATTATATATATATATATATATATATATGTGAGGGTTCTACCGGCTTACTCACTTTAATATACAATGTGTAATGTGTGATTAGATTTATAAATTTCTCAAATGTCTATCTAACACATAATTAGCTAGAGCATCAATTAATGTATTTAGACATCTAGGAATGTGTTGATTTTCAATATAATCAAAATAATGTTCCAAGAGGGGAATTCGTAGATATACCCGTAACAAAGTAGGACTTTAGATAGTGTATACATTGCTTAATTGGAGTACTACTAGTTGAGAATCAAGTCGTACAACAAAGTGATGAATACAAAGTGAGATAACAACGGTCAATAATTCAATGACTGCGCTATATTCTGCGATATTATTGGTTGCACGACCAAGGAAAACACCTTGTAAATTGATAAGTTCGTTGGTGGGTGCATAGATTTCCCAAGTAGCAGAAGCTATGTTCTGAGTACTACGGCTAGCACCATCGGTGAAGACAATATAGGGTAGATAACACGTCGACATATGGAAACCAAGCACAACGCAAGGTAAGCAATTGGGGATTGAAACCAAATAATGAAAAACACACAAAAGTAACACACAAGAGTATGGTATGGTAAAAGTGCAAGAACTCATGCAGAGATAGTCTAAGCATAGTACTTCTTCAAGTAAAACCCATTTCTGGGTTCATTCAAAGGAATGCCATCATAATCTACTAACTCATAAGCTCCCTTCCCTAACACTCATTTGACAATATATGGACCATGCCACATAACTTCGAATTTTCTGGCTCCTAGCAGATCACAATCTTGTTCATAGAGGAGAACTAGATCTCCCTCAGAGAAAACATGCAGATTGACATGTTTGTCATATTAGGATTTTACGCGTTTCTTCTAGGTTTCAATAACTAGGGTGGCATCATGAAGGGTCTCATATAATTGCATAAGATACAATAGACATTCCTTTTCGGCAGAGGTGTTTGGGAGAAGTTCGATGGCTAGCTTCAAGGATGGTATTTCACATTCAATCGTGAGAACAAATTCAATGTCATAGACTAGTTGAAAAGGGGTAAATCTTGTAGCAGACTTCACAGATGTCCGATAGGCCTATAATGCCAAAAACAACATTGTGTGCCAGGTGGTCTTATGGATTCCTATTATCCGACGAAGCATAGTGATATGGATTTTATTTATTGCTTCAACTTGGCCATTGGACTATGGATAGTAGGGGGTTGAGTTTTTTGTGCCAAAGACCCAACTTGTTGGTAAGTTCAGACATCATAAAGTTTCAAAAATGGATACCGTGATCAGTAACGATAGCTTGCGGGATCCCAAATCGAGTAATAATATGATTAAATATGAGAACGTCTGTAATTTTCCCGGTATTGTCAAAAGTAGGCATCGCCTCAGCCCATTTTGTGAAATAATCCATGGCTACAATAATGTATCCATGCCCCCCGGTCGAGTGAGGGTTACAGTTCATGAAATAAATGCCCCATTTTGCGAAAGGTCCAATGGAAACTACAGGGTGTAAGGGAGCGAGGTGTGATCTTATCTTGTTGTTGTATGTTTGGCAAGCATGGAATTTTTGGATGGAAATAATACAATATTTGAATAAAGAAGGCCAAAAATGCCCTGTTCATAAGATCTTCTAGGTAGTAGCATACCCAGACATGTGACCACCACATGCTCCAGAGTGGCAGTCATTCAAATATTTCTCAGCTTCATCATAGGTGAGAGATCGTCGAAAAATGGAGTCAACCCCATGGCGATAAAGAGTGTCACCGAGGATAATGTACTAATGGGCTTGGTAACGTATGCGACGAAGATCAGTGCTAGACAAATCAGGCCAGAAAGTTTGAGTTTGGAGATAGATAATGATATCCCCATACCAAAGGTCATCAGAACTGATCAGAAAAAGGGATTCGTCGAGTGAAGAATCCTCTGCTACATTCTCTGTCTTAGTGTAGGGAAGGTCACATATCAGTTTGACAAACACCAAGGATTTATTATACTTAGTGTGTTCAAATTATAAGTTAAACTCCTGGAAAATTACTATCCATTTGGAGTATTTTATCCCTAGAAATTGGCGTGTAAGAATTTTTTGCATGGGGTTGCAATTGGAAATTACAGTGGTCTTGCGTAGTAAGATATAGTGACGAAAATTTGGACATCTTGAACAGCTACCAAGGCCAGTTTTTCAACATGTAAGTATTTGGCTTCAGTAGTCGTGAGACTCTGAATCAAATAATAAATTACATGTTCATCGTGTGAATCATCTTCTTGGACTAGAAGCATGGCGATGGTAGCATCGAAAGCAGTGAGATAAAGGAAGTAATCTCGACTATAATCGGGTGGGAAAAGTAATGGGGTACAGGTTAAAGTCAGTTTCAAAGCTTCAAAATCTTTGTTGGCAGTGGAATCCCATACGAACTCAGAACATTTCTTTAGCAGTCGAGTAAAACTGAGCGTTAATTGAGCATAGTTTGGGATGAAACGATGTAAAAAGTTTGCCTTCCCTTGCAAACTTTGAAGCTGGTGAACTGAAGAAGGAGGAGGTAGATTGAGGATCGTCTCGACCTTCAAAGGATCGACCCTGGTCCCCTGGAATGACATGATAAAACCTAGAAGTCGGTTGAACTCCACACAAAAAACACATTTGTGTGGGTTTAATCTTATACGATAGAACCGACAACGAAGGAAAATGGCTCGGAGGTGTGCTGGATGGTCACTACAATGTATGGAATGTGCTGGTAGGTCATTGAGATATGGTTGTACAATGTGCTTAATATCGTGAAAATCATAAGACATGGCACGTTGACAAGTCTCACTAACGTTCTTTAAACCGAAGGGTAGTTTCCAGTAGGCAAAGGTGCCCCAAGGACAAATAAAAGTGGTTTTGTGTTGATCTGCGGGAAATTTTTTGATTTGATTATAGCTAGAGAAACCATCCATTAAAGAGAAGATTTCACTCCCAGTGCAATCGTTAACAATATGGTCAATGAAGGGGGTGGGGAAGTTGTCTTTAGGACAAGATTGATTTATATCCCTATAATCGATGCAGACACAGACCATACCTTGTTTCTTTTTAACCAGAACGAGATTGGATACCCAATCAGTTAAAGCCACAGGATAAATAAAGCCAACTTTAAGAATTTTTTCGACCTCAAGCTTAATAGCAGCTGCTTTACGAGGCTGGACCGGATGAAGTCTCTGCCAGATGGGTCTAGTGCCCAGGTACATCTTGATTTCGTGTACAGCAATATCAGGGTCAATACCCAACATTTCCTCATAGCTCCAAGTGAAGATGTCATGAAACTCTTGGAAAAGTGATTTATAGGTGACAACCTCATTAGTAGAGAATGAAGGTCCGATGTGAACATTTTAAACAACTCCAGGTTTAATCGATATGTCGAGGGGTATGGTGGGTGAAATATTACTTAAGTTCCCTTCATATAACACGTCGTGTGATGTCTCAGGAATAGAGGAAATGGTAGCAACGGTTGACAGGGACGATATCCGTTGGTAACTCTCAATGGTGTGTTATTCGAGGAAGATAATGGAACGATGATGTCCATCATCTCAAGGGGTATCTTCCATCGACATAATTGACATAATAATCTTGTCCATGGGAAAAAAAATGTGGAATGGGTCAGGAGATGAATCACCAAGAGAGGGGTTGAAAGGGGCTGCCAATTGAATGGCATGATACACGGATTCAACTAAACTTAAAGGCATTTGGTCGTCGTAGTGAAGATAATCACCAGGTTCGGGTATGATCCATGGGTCGGAAGATGGGTGAGTTTGGCGAACCGAGGTGGAAATCATGTTGATCAAGGAAACCAAAGGAGGTGGAACATCAGGAGGTGGGATCAAGAATGTGCCCATCAGAGTGGAATATTTAAGTAGGCCCACACCAACGTTCTCATACCCAGGAGGTGTCTTCGCGATAAAAGGGACATTGCTAGTACAGGTGTCATAGTTGAAAAAGGATAGTTGGTCGACAGTGATGACCTTTCCCTGATGTGGAAAACATAAAACACGGAAAAGGGTAGACACAACGACGTGCATTGCATCAAACCAGTTGCGGCCAAGTAAGATGTTATAATTGAGAGGTGCATCAAAGACCTCAACTTCAACGTTGACCGATTTTCCTTCCAATGAAATAGACAATGAAGGAAGTACACCATAGGGTTTAAAGCCAGATCCATTAAAGGATTTAAGAGTGTTATGTGATTCCGTAAGAGGAGGAGAGTCGATGGATTTCCAATAGGAAAAAGGCATTACACATGTGGAGACACCCTCATCAATAACATTCCTATAGATGTTCTTGTCGGAGACAACAACTTGTATTTGGAATGCTAGTTGAGGGGGGAGTCTTGGAATGTGATCTTCGAGGTAAAAAATTATCAAATTTGTATCCGTAGGATCAATTCCAACGATAGCCTTTAGCAGTGCCTTCGATTGAGTAGGGCAACTTTGGAGGACTTCGAGAGTCGACAACGCAGAAGGTGCTTGCGCCAAATCTTCTACAATACTATAGTTCTAAGCAGCACGTGCATGAGGGTTGAAGGCGACCTTTCGAGCAACACCCTTTGGGGGAGGGAGAAGAATTGTATCGAGACTCAGTCTTTTGAGATGAAGAGGACTGTTGGGAGGTGAAGTTGAAGGAGGTTGTTGAACCAATGAAGGTGGTATATCATCAACCTTCTCCTTTGAGGAAGAATAATCTTTCGCTCGAGTGTTTAATGTAACGCCATTCTTTCTAGAATCACCAGTACACAAGTAGTGGAGGGAGAGGGTTGGTCATGGATGACCAGTTAGGCTTTCTATTAAGAAGGGAAAGGTTGAGACAAAACAACAGGTGTGGGAGGTTTTGCAGTCCCTTGGAGGAACTTAGTAACCTCAGCCCGTCTTGGACAATATTTTGTATAGTGATCATCACCATAGACAAGGCAAGGGTATCGGGGTTTGCGCTTATCCTTATCATCAACAGGTTGGGTTTTGGTTTTCTCGAACTGCAGGTTATTTTTTCCTCCTTATTCTTACCCTTCCCTTTTTTAGATTTATTCCTCTTGGTAGGGGTAGATTGAACAGAGTTAACCTCATAGGTTTTTCTAATGGGAGGAATAGGAGACGGATCATTTTGAACATTAGAAGTATTAGACTTGGTGTTGGTGGGAGAGTCTTGTGTATTTTGAGGTTGAGCATGGAAAGTTCCAATCACATCATCAGCTGCATGAGAAGCAATAGGGGTAGTTGAAGTAGCGATAGTAGAAGGGTGAGGTGCATTAGGGAGTAAGTCGTAAAGAGTACCCATCTGGGAATAAACGAGGTCGAGGTACTAAGTGCGACTGATAACATGTTCCTCAGTGACAACTCCACCCATGGAAATATCATGAGAGATCTTATTCACAAATGATTTCGTGAACCACTCTGCCAATACTGATCGGGAAGATCAAATTTAATCAAGCGTCGTCTTCATCTCCACTCATGAATGTGATCAGAGATGTGAGTGGATTTAGTTTGTTTGAAGTAACTCAGGATCTTGGTTCCTGTTTCATAATGGATCGGTAATTGGTAGTGTGTAAGGAAACCCATGGCGAGGGTAATAAACTCAATGAAGAAACCTTGTGGTAGTTCTATATACCACTTTGCAGCCGAACCCGTGAGAGTTCATTGGAAGAGTTGTAACCAATTGGAATCATCCATCAAAGAGTTGGATGAAAACCAAAGGTGGAAAGTCATGACATGGTTGTTCAGATCCTCTCCTGATTTACCATCAAGTTTGGGATGTTGGATGGTGATTTGGTAGTATAACGGGCCAGTGGGGAGAATGCAAGATAGGATCATTCAAGATTCTATACAAATCAGGTAGATCCAAGGTGGCTAAAAAAGGTAATTGTCTATTCACAAGAGGATACTGGTAACTTTGGGGAGGGAGTCTCATTGGTAGACTAGTAGGACCATAAGTAGTTTGTATGTGAGGCAAAGGTCCTAACAGATTTGGGCGTGTGTGCGGAGGCAGGTAGGCCACAGGGTTGTAATGATTGGGGATGGTCCCTTGGGGAGGGGAACTAGGTTGAACGTTCGAACTCCAAATGGGATTGGAAGAAACGAGGTATGACTGGCCCGAACTAGGGGGTATAAAAGAGATAACATGAGGTTTTTTCCCCCCAGACGATTGTGGATTCCCTTGAATAATAAGATTCCAATACTAGGCTAGTGATCCGGGGATGTTATGTCCATACTATGGATTATACTGTGCATTATATCCTCTGATTAGGGATTGTCCTCCAAGTGAGGATGATGCCCCAATTTGGGTTTGACCTCCAAATTGAGTTCCCCCCCCTAGGTTATACTGTCCCCTAATAGGAATATGATAACCGTAAGTGAATAATGGAGTATAAATTCCAAAGGTAGTAGATCCACTGGGTCTGAATCCTCCTATAAAAGGTGGATTAGACCCTTCGTAGAGGAACTGGGATGGTGCCGGAATAGAATCAGAAGCAACATTATACCCAGGATGAGTAAAGACTCCAGAAGCTCAAGATGGAACTTGGGTAGGAATGGGGATAGAAGCATTCAATGCATTATACCAAAGAGGGAGTGATGGGATTTGTCTAGACGAACACGGTGTACTAATAGGAGGTTGGATAGCCACCGTGTTCCCAGTGGGGATAATCATAATGTTTGGGACCATCGTGGAATGGGCTTGTTGAAGAGGGCTAGTTGAGCTAGGACCAACCTCTGAACCAGTGAAGAAATAACAAGTTGTATTGTTAAAATGATATAAAGGTATTGTAAATGTAGTAGATGTTTTGGGTGGTTCAGAAACGATGGGTATCTCAGCATCTGCCTCTAAGTCGGGAGAGTTCCTTCTAGAAGTTGGAGTTCGAGATATGTCAGTGGTCCAAAAAGGATCCTCATTTTCAAGGCTAGCAAGGACTTCAGTTGGTATTCCATAAGTGTCAACAACAATTTCTTTGGATGATTTGAGTCGAAGAATACGTCTCTCGTATCAAGGAGGTAAGCAGAAAGCATCCAAAGAATTGGAAACGATTTGAAAAATTTCTAAAGAGTCAGTTCTCTCTGCTTGTGAAGGTATGTGGTCATGGATCTCAATCTGTTGAGGAGAGTCCTCCAGTGGATTAGGGAGAAAGGGTTGGGAAACTTCTGGATCTTCTGGAGGTAGTCCTTGCATCCTACGTGAATGACATGGAGGGTCAATGTTGGCTGAACTGAAAATTTAATGAAAAAAATCTATGGCCAAGTATGCAAAAAAATAACACTCGCTAGTAGAATATAGGAATCAAAACCAAGCAAACAAAACCTTCTTATTCTGAAGTCACTAGTTGTTGATGAAATCCAACGTCGCGAAGTCAAGACAAGAAGGGGTTAGGATGGGGTGGAAAAGTTACGTTGAGGACCTGCTTAACGAACTTACACCCTGGTGCAAGCTCCCACACATAATCATGGGTATACCCTCCAAGGAGCCTGAGTGAGTCTGGCCAACATCGATTCCAGGTACCGTGAAGAATTTCCCCTCCACAGTCACCTTGTGTAAGACCCTAAGAATATAGGCAACTAAGTTTACCAAAAACAACAATTATTCCTGGGGAGACAGTCAACAGTCCGATCCACATGCAAGGGAAAGGTATCTAGCCTAAAATCAAATTGAGAGGCTTCCACTCATCATTGTGGGTATACCTTGAAGAGACCCCCATAATACGTGTAATATCTACACTGAGACCAACAAAGAAGGGTGAGTAACTCTGCTAATCTCAATGCGACCTCAGGTTTGACCCTTGTGTGAGAAGGGCTTCCCAGGACAAAATGTTGCAAATGGAATTTTACACTCCCTATCAAAAGATTCTATTGTGTGTTTTGTTCTTTGGAGAGTGTGTCTCACTACCTATTCCAAACTCTAGCCTAGATAATGTTGGTGTAAAATATCCCTAGAAAAAATTACTAATTAAATTTTAGATTTTTCGTAATATTTTTAAAATTTGTTGTTACTCAAGAGGGAGATGGGAATGAAACCAATGTTGTGTAATACCCTGACCCAACAATATGCAAATAGAAATGAATGATGCAAATTTTCATTCAATGAATTCTATCTACAACAGGGAGAAGGTGTTTCCAGAATGATGCAAGCTACGAAATACACTTCCTTTTTCTTTAAATGAACACAATTTCAAACAACCAATGAACAATGAAGTTCTTCAATGTTCTCTTCTCTTAAATGCAATAAATTTTCTTATGTATGTTTATTAAAATGAATGGATCACTCCATTTTTTTCCTTTCTAAGACCAGACCAAGGGCATGGCAAAGAAAAGACAAGAAATCCAAGAAAATATATACCTTCAACAAGCACCCAAATTGAACTTTCAATGAAGACAAAAAATAAAAATAAAAAATGATGAGAAAGTATTTCCTCAAATGCAAATGAAGAGACAACTTATCAATTATCAAGAAATAAAGAGTACGTAATCAATCCAAAATTTCAAATCCAATCCAAGATTTTTATTCAAACAAGCACTTAGATACAAGCTCAGAGATTATACCCTTGTGGTTAAAAATAAAAAATGGAAACTGGAAAATGACTAAGAGAGGTGCTATATCTCCGAAAACCAATAAAAAACAAGTCAAATGTTCAGAAAAAAGTCATATGTTGGCATTAAAAATCCTTTCCAATTGGTTAAAGAAATAAATGGGCATCAATAGAGGCTAACACCCAACTCAAAAAATTTCACAGACGCCGTCGCAGGCTGATAGCATATCACGGTGTGGAAATTAATGGTTTTCGCAGGCTAGAAATGGATAGGGTGTGGAAATCCTGCATTGAAGCAAACAACTAGGGTGCGGAAATTGGAGGTTTTCGCAGGCTATGTATAAGGTACAGTGCGGAGGTGTTTGCAAATCAAGAAATTTTGAGAAAAAGGGAAAAGGATCTAAGTGGATTTTTAAATCCAGAGAGTCTGAATGGATCTCCCACGGACTCAAACACTGATTTCAAGTGAAAAGAATAGGTAAAGAGAAAATGGCCAACAAAAAACCATAATCAATTCATATCCTCAGTGGAGTCACCAATTTTGTTATTGGATAAATCGGTGAATGCAGACATAAACTAATCTCCCTAGATCCACCTGGATATAGAACAAAACAAGACATGGCATGATGCTTTCTCTAGGTTGCTACCATTGAATTTACCACCAAAGGAGTGTATGACATACCTTTATATATCGCTTCCCTTTATCTCTGTTGTCCCTGCTTCACTTTGGTTCTCTTGTGAGATTAGATCTGCAATGACACAAACCAACCAAAGTGAAAGAAACAATTATAGATTCAATGGAAACCTAAACATGTGATCAAGGAGTCATGTAATAAAATACTAATGATTTTATGGGAAAGAAACATGTCATTGTATCATATTAAGTAAAAGTGGAAGATACAACTGGATTTCCTTGATGTTGCAAGTTCCCTTACGGTGGTCCTTTGTTCCAACACACACATACACTTGCTCTGAATTTTCATGAAGATAATCCACAAGGCTTGATGGACAAATGGAGGCCTCAAGCATCAATTGTATCAGGATTCTTCACACAGTCTTCAGTCTATTCTTTGCTCAATCTTGCTTGACCTTACTTAACCTTTTTCATGAGAAATACATTATTATATAGGAGAAGATGAAGTGGTTACTAGGATGAGAATGATCCCACCAAATCAGAAAATCCAGTAAGATCACAACCATATAGACGCAACCTCACATTTTAGAAGATTCTCCTTCTAGAAACTTCGTGAAACTTCTTCCTTTTATTAGATTCAAGTGTCACTGCACCATACCTATATAGCAGCATGCAGAAATCCGGCAGGCCAGGCATAGAGTAGCCTACATAAGTACTTGATTTTCACACTATGTACCATTGTCAGTCTGCGGCGTCATTCTAAAAATGTGCCTTGTAGGGGAAGAACTCAACTATTTTCCTCATGTGAAAGATTGTTTTGGAAGACTGAACACATGCCTATGGGGTCATCATCAGAGTGACCAAAATAATGTGTAACAATACTCAGAATTGTTATTCATACTATCAAATTCAAGTCTCTAAGAGAAAACAGTGGCCTCATGCAAAGGATCGATAAGAACAATGTCAATGTCAAACCCTGAGCTAGAATGAGAACCATCAAATTCCAAAGTCCAAACATTAGTAGTTCCTTGACATTATTCCTCTTGAGATATAGAGTTGGCTAAGACACATAAGTTACCAACCTCTTCAATACATGAATTCATTCATAGGTTTTTGAGGGTATTCAACTTGATATCTCACAACAGGTTCCCTATATAAGGTAACAAAATTCCGATCATGAATTGGAATAGTAGCATAGGACAAGTCAATTTGGACACTACCACCTAAAGTTGTAGCCCAATTTCCAGACAATATCATTGGGCACATCTATGACCACAACATCCATTAAGAGGGATATATTTGGTTAATATACTAAGCTAACATTGAGTTCCTTAATAAGGCCAAAAACATGAATATATCTCGAGTCAATCCCACACACATTCCTATAAGGCCTTGTGTTGGTGCAGGCCATTTTGGGGAAAAGTGTAGTAATTAATGAAGGAAGTTAGGAAATGGAACAAAGAAGGAGAGTGTACCAAAAAACAGGGAAAAGTCGTGCCTAGAAAACAAGAAAGTAAAAAAAAGGAAGAAAGATGTGGATCAACAAGGAAAACAATTGGATTGTTGACCAGTCACAGTCAGGGAGGTAGAAATTTTAAAAACCTAATCCACCTAGGGTTAGTGGGTTAGGGTTTTGGTCATGTTTGTAATGGATAATTTACCCCTTTTTGTAATATAAATATTTGTTAGCGGATAGATAGTTAGGGACATGTGAGATGTATGAGAGACTGATATTGTTACAATAGATATATGAGAAAACATATAGAGATATGAATTGTACTCTAGGGTAAGGTTGCAAGCTGTGGAACTTAGTGAGATCTTGTTAGCCTCAATTGTAATGTGTGCAACATTATAATTTTGATGCAGAATAATAAAAGAGACAAGAAAGCTAGATCTTTGTGGATGTAGCCCAGCGGGGGTGAACCACAGTAAATTTGTGTCTCTATGTGGAATTTTGTCTTATTTCTTTTTATTGTTCAGTTATGATGAATGAATGAATCTATTAATAATAAAATGCATCACACAACAGAATGACAGGATAATTACTACAGAGTAAAATCTAATAAATGTATATGCTTACTGAATGGTATATTTGAGAAGTAATGATGTATTAATGAAAAATAATAGTAGATCTAATATGTTTTTAGGTAGAAATAATGTCTCCCATCCCCACAATATCCCCCCTTCCAAGATTGCAGACATTTGGGTCCTGAAGTCACCCATGAGCCATCTCGGGTGAGACTGCATTATGCACTCTATGCGCAATGTTTCCTTATGGTCTCTAGAAGGGTCAATGGTTTTCAAGGTTTTGTTGGAAACCTAAAGTAGAACCGAGGTCAACACGAGAAACATCCAACAAATGGTTCCATTGTCGGTTGGATCCCAGAAGAACAGATTGGAAGGCAATTGTTGAGAAGAATAGTGAAGAGAATGAAGTATTATAAGTGGATGCTCAAACCATGGAATCCAACTAAATAGGAGATCGAACAATGGTTGAAAAAAAAAGATCTCAAATTTGCGCATAAATAC
>ML822540.1:154811-170411 GCA_009831015.1 Picea engelmannii | reverse complement strand
TGGAAGGCAATTGTTGAGAAGAATAGTGAAGAGAATGAAGTATTATAAGTGGATGCTCAAACCATGGAATCCAACTAAATAGGAGATCGAACAATGGTTGAAAAAAAAAGATCTCAAATTTGCGCATAAATACAATAGAAACCCTAAGTATATATCGCACCAATATTTGGAGAGGTACGTATTTATTGATATTCATGAGGCATTTTTTTGTGAATTTCCACATTTGTTGCAGTAGTGGATACTAATATTGAAGGATACTCACCCAACTAATCAGATAAGAATAATAGAATGGAATACTAAGAATATTTTGCAGCTACAAAAAGTCAATAACAAATTCATGTGCGTAGTCGACTTCTGGCTAGACAACATTATTGAAGGATTCATTACCGAGTTTGCATTCGATACTGGAAAATCATACATTAATGAAGAGCACGAGTTTTTGAAGGGTCCAATAGGAAGGTATATTAGATCATTATAGACGTCAATGCATATTTTATTGCATGATAAATGTGTAATGACAATGTAGTCTGACAACTAAATAATTTTGTGTGCATGGGGAGACTGGGGGAAGCACTAAGGACGATCTAAGATATGGAGAGGGATATGGATAGAGGTAAGTAGAAGGAAGAAATGGACCCCATTATTATGGATGAAGAACATATCAAGGAAATAATGGACAAAGAGGGAACAACACGTAGTGGAAGACCCTACCAATATAATATTAATAGGAAGAAGAGAGTAGTAGCCGAAAGGGAAGGCTTGGAAAGTGATGAAGAAGAGGTAGAGGATCTTTGTGCTATGGAGCATATTGAGGAAATATTGCATACCACATACGATATAAAAACCAGAGGTCAGGGGTTTGGCATAGAAGAAGGAACTCCATTCCATATTTGAATTAGTGTGGAACCCATGACCCCATGTGCGACTAAGACATCAAAAAGGAAAGAAGCTTTTAGACAACTAGAAATTATTGGTATAAGGAGTCCAATAGGTCAAGGGACCAGTGTAAATTCAAGTGTAAGTACGGTTTCATGTAAAAACAATCATTTATCTACACCATGCAGAGGAAGTACCACCAATTTTACAATGTTAGGAGCAGATTCAACCAATCGGTTACCAAAATTTCATGGAGAAGAGTCAAAGGACCTAGAGAAACATCTATTCATTTGTGAAAAGATTTGGGAAGATAAACAAGTCATAGATAAAGACATAAAAGTGGATTATCTCGCAATCATATTTACAAACCGCGCACTAGACTGGTTTATGAGCCTAGCAGTGAACAATCCACAGGGAACACAAAAAACCGTCGCAGACGTAAAGAAGGAACTAATTAATAAGGTCCAACAACCAAGTTCAAAAGATCAATATATGAATGAGATGATAGAAATAAAACTGAATCTAGGAGAGTCAGTTTGGGAAATTGATCATAAGTTCAAGTGACTAAAAGGTAAGTTGAAATATCCCATAACAGACATGCAACATAGGCAACTATTCATAAATTCATTATTGTCACATTTTAAATATCCATTGAGGCAACAAAAGTTCCAGACCCAGGCTGAGGCTCTGCAAGTAGCCTTAAAATTGTAATAGAGACAATATAAACACACATATCCAACTATATATGAACTGAGAGAGGATATCAATAATATGACATTCAAGTTGAATCAAAACAAAGGTAAGGAGAAAAGGGAAGTTGTCTAGTGTACCTTATGCAAAACACAAGGACACCGCAAAAATGAGTATCCAACATTTGTGTAGTATTTGGGAGAAGGATTTACGAATCCCTTAATCATGGGAGGATTATGGTGTGAAATTTGTAAAACACATGGACATGATCCCTATCATCATCCATTGATGCAAAAATATCAAATAGTACCTAAAAGTACATTATGCAATTTATGCAAGTCTGTAGGACATGAGGATAAATATTGTAGAACCATGGATCTTATGAAGGAAAGGAATTTATATTTTTATAGGATGCAGGATGAACTAATGGTGGGTCCACCTACGCAACATTTTATAGTGCCACCTCAATATAATCAAGTACCATGGTATAATACATCGCACACAGACAATCAAGGAAACAAAGGAGGATTCATATGAGGAGGACGTGGAAGAGGAGGATTTGGAAGAGGTAGAGGACCAGTCACTTGCCACAATTGTCAGAAACCTAAAAATTATGCAAGGGATTTTCCACATCCACCAACGACATGTATGTACTATCATGAAACAGATCATACTGCAGAAGGCTATCCTATACTTCTGACAAAAATGCAGGAGAAAAGGAATCAGAATAACCAGAATGTTCAATGGATTGGCACGAAAAATAGAGATGATGGGAAAATGATTAATGTGGTTAATCAAGGTAGAACCAAAAAAAGAGTAGATGCAGCAAATTAGGATCAAAACCAAAACCATTGGATTAGGAAGAATACAACACCTCAACATCATTTTGATGCGCGCAAGGAAAAAGAGACATTCAAGCAGGCTAGAAAAGAAATTTTGCAAGAGAATATTGCTTCTACTTCAAATGCACAACCAGGATATTATGGGCCAGTATATAATATGCCTCATCCATATGATCATACCAATGGAGGTTAGCCTTCATAAAAGCTAAGTAATCTAAGAAAATTTATGGTGTCTTTCTTGAAGTTATTGAATGATCAAACGTCTATACAAGTATTACACGGTTTGTTAGAAAAATGCAATCCTGAAGAAGAGATAAGACTAGAACAAAAGACAGTAAATCATGTCTATAGGAAGACAATAACAAATAGGGAGTTCAGACTCGATGAAAATATTGGATACTTTAACATGGGTGACATCATATTAGATTTGGGATCTGAGGTAAATTTTCTTCCTAATAAAACATGGGAATGTATGGGGAACCTACACTGGGATATTCACCTATTCAGCTGAAATTGGAAAACCAACATAGGGTAATACCAATTGGTCGATTGAAAGGAATACCAGTGGATTTAGATGGTGTGTTCACTATGGAATATTTTTAGGTAATTGATATAGTGGATAATACTACACCTTATCCAACATTATTGAGACTAGATTGGGAATTTGAAAATCAAGCTATCATCAACTTGAATACCAGGAAAAGTATTTTTGAATCAGGAGAATATAGAGTCATAAAACCATTAGATCCTTCATAAGGTGGAACATATGTTGAACCAACGACATAGAACTTCATTACATAAGAGATAAATTAGTTCTATAGAACTACCACGCACAAGGAATATTACATTAACCCAACAACATATGAAATGTTTAGCTGGAGAAGCATCAATTCTTGTGCTTCAGATTCTGACATAGGACTGGAGAATTGGCAACAACGTCTACATGTGATATCTACCAGAAGATGTGCAAGAATGACATGAACACTAAGATGGGTTGTCACAGAGGTAAGAGAACCTCCAAGTTTTTATGGTCAAAATTATTTGGAAGAATTCTTAACAAAAATTGAGTTATAAGTATTGGAAATTAAAAGGTTATTAGTTTTATATATTTCCTTGAAAGCAACACATGTACGTTGGTGGCGTATTCACAATAAAATATTACTACGCATCATATTTGGCATAGAACATGAGAATAAACATATGGATAAATACGATGGAAGAGGACATCCTAAAGAACATATAGACAGATTCATAACCCAGTGGAGACTGGTACCACTAGAGGAATAGCCACATCACTTCATACATACATTAGAAGGCATACCAATAAATTGGTATACAGAACTGGAACTGCACAGAGGAACTTGAAATTGGACAGAGTTGCAACATAAATTTTAATCACGTTTGCATTTGAAAATGAGAATATAGTGATGGATGCAACATTGAAGTTGATAAAAGAAAATATTTTTGAAGAACCTGAAGTTGAAATTGTAACATTTATCATAATCAAAATCGACAAACAGTCAAATAGTTTTTACATTTTTACCATGTCGTAGAAGATGACCCAACATAAGAAAACCCACCTAATATTAAAATAATATAAATTGAATGGGAAAGAGAAGTAGAAGGTCCACAGTTACAGTCAGAATAATTTGTTGCACCACTGAAGATAAATAAGGTCAATATTGGAACAAAAGAGAATCCAAAGATTGCAAGTATTGGTGACTATTGGGAAAACCAGACAGTGGAAATAATAATAGAATTATTGTGCGAGTATAGTGATCTATTTCCATCAATGTTTTCATAAATGAAAGGGGTAGCAGGAGAACTTTGAGAAATTAATATTCCTTTATGACCATATTCTAGACCAATAAGACAGAGACTATATAGGCTAAATCTAGTATATAAAAACAAAGTTAAGGTAGAGATTGATAAAATGTTAGAGGCTGGTATAATAGAACCTATTGAATAATCTGAGTGGAATATCCCTATTTTAGTTCAAGAGAAGAAGTAGGGAGGAATAAGGATCTATGTAGAATTGAAGAAGTTGAATGATGCCTATCTACATGACCCCTTCCCTACTCCATTTACAGATGAGGTATTAGAAAATGTAGGAGGACAAGAAGCATACTCATTTACTCATGAATTTTCAGGGTATCAACAATTCAGAATAGCATGAAAGGATCATCATAAGACTACATTGTCCACAAAATGGGGGTCACATCAATACACAATGATTCCCTTTGGATTTAAAAATGCCCCAGCTATCTTTTCAAGAGTAGTAGTAGTTGCATTTAAAGATTTTATACATAAATTTTTGGAGGTTTATCTGGATGATTGGACAATATTTAACCTATTGAAAGATCATGTTTAAGTTTTAAGATTAATTCTATATAGGTGTAGACAATGTCAATTCTCTTTTAACATTAAGAAATTCATATTAAACGCACCATTTGGAATTTTTCTAGGGCATGTGGTTTGTAAACAAGGCATATTGGTTAACCTTGCAAAGATTGTTGTCATTGTTAATTTACCACCACATAAGTCAGTGCACCAATTAAGATATACACTAGGTCATACATGATACTATAGAAAGTTCATAAATTTATATGCATAGATTACTGTACCCATGAAGAAATTGTTAAAGAAGGATATCAAGTTTCAATGGAATGATGAGTACCAACATAGTTTGTACATCTTTAAAGAGAAAATGGTGACAAAACCAATTATGGTGTTTCTATATTGGTCAAAAGAATTCCATGTTCATGTGGATTCTTCTTGAATATCACTTGGAGAAGTACTAACACATCCAGGAGAAGGTGATATAGATCACCCAATAGCATCTGAAAGTAGGAAATTGTCAGAGTCAGGACAAAATTATAATACAATAGAGAGAGAAGGTTTGGATATGGTACATGCACTACAAAATTTCAAACATTATTTATTAGGCCAACATTTTAAGATGTTCACAAATCACTCTGCTCTCAAATACCTCATCAATAAGCCAGTGTTGGGGGGGAGAATATGTATATTGTTGTTGTTGTTTCAAGACTTTAATTTTGAAGTAGTTATGAAACCTGGAAGACCGAATGCAAGGCCATATCATTTGTCCATGATAACTAATGGAGAGGAACCAAAAAACTTGGAGGACAATTTTCCTGATGCACAACTCTTTTTAGTGCATATTGCTAATGAATACTTTTTTGATATCATTGAAATTTTTAGTGCATTATTTTCCCCAAAGGAATACAAAACTACGTAGAAGAATAATTCGATGGTTAGAGTTGTAGATTACCGACTTATTGCAGGACACTTGTATAAACTAGGCGCATATAACATTCTCATGAGATGTGTCATGGAACATGAATGTCCTATCATCCTAGCATAAGCACATGAAGGAATAGTTAGAGGACATTATGCAGGAAAATACACTACGCAAAAAGATATTAGGCGTAGGACTACGGTGGCCAATTGATCTGAAAACTTGGTGAGAATATTCTTACATCCAAATATTCAAAAATAAGATCTTTTTCTCACGCAATTGCATGTGAATAAGGGCAATAGGATTAATTAAAAATGCCTCATTAATGAGTACATTAACATGAAAGCATAAAATTGTCAAAATTATTGTGCATGTTTTTGCAAATAAAACTCTACTTAACCAAGTGAGAATGCATCAAAATCACACATACAACATTGACAACAATTTGATAACGGAGTTCAACAAAACCCCTGGCTACGTCTCCGGATTCATGAATCCCATGAACCTGCTTTATTGATTATGCTTCAAAAGGGTTACATAAACAAGCCTACAACTTGTTTCTCCTTTACAAAGACATCCTTTAAATCAATAATATCTCAATAAGATTTCCACAAGATCTTTTCTTTCTTCCCTCCTCTTCTTGACCCCCAAGAAGGGTTTATATAACATCTCCATCTCAACCACATCAAGATTTTCATGGAGATAATATCTCTGAAGATCCCCTAAATTAGGATCTTGGAATATCTCAAGGGATTGGTTTGATAATATCTCTAAACCATCCATGGAGATTTCAACTCTCCTTATGACTCTCCTTAGGACTCTCCTTAGGAATCTCCTTGAGACTAGGGATTGAAAGCCAACATAGCTTTGCACCAAATAATCCCTTTTAAAATAATGAAAAATACATAATTTTGAGAACCCTATCTCATGTATTAAACATTTTACAAATGCCATTTCCCCCCTAAATATCAACAAGACATATCTCTAGCATGTGAAGTCCAATTGACTTCATTCGAAATGCATCAAAAAGATCAGTGTGAGCTCTTTGTTGACTGGACAATGTTGGAAGTATTTGAAGCCAACTAAAAATGTGTCGACTGTGAAGATCCTCCTAGATCACATATCCCCATGGAGAAATTCTTTTGGACCTCCAAAAGTATCAAATTTGACCTGCAATCCATCATCAACTGCATGCAAATGTATTTATTCCCTATACTTTAGAATCAGAATGTAACTCAAACACTTGCAACCACTGCCAAGAAAATGTTCTGAAAGGCACATTCCTTGTCTCCTTCACCTCTTATTCTTTGGAGATGAAATGTTGAAGCCCACATCTGCATAAATTTTCAACCTGTAATTGATGATACCTGCATAAGTTTCTTACTTTCCAAGATTTTATAAACATACACATTGGTAAATTTTACAAGAAATACCAAAATGGATTTAGGCAAATCACCTAATTCAACTGATTACAATAAAGCCAAGTTTGTGTCAAAAAAAATGAACAATTTTTTTAATGTTGCATCAAACTAGATTGCACCAAGAATTCTATCAAAGATATTCCTTGGAATACTTATCCCTGGTATGGGTAATTACCAAGATTTTTTTTCATCTCCTTCCAAAGGAAGAAAATATTCTTCCAACTGCGCTTCCAGATTTCAATCTTCTCAAAAAATGCATTTTCACTTAATAAAAATGTCTCTCACTCTCATTAAATTATTAAGAGTGGCTAATCAAAATCCCATAAAAACAAATCTAATCGTGGATTTATCCCTCAAATCCATGGGCTATTCTTACACCTCTTCTGTTCACATGCTCAACATTTTCTTGTTGATATACTACAGTCAAGAAAACATCACTTATCTGGAAACTGTCAAGTACATCATTAGGAAACTATCAAGTGCGACATCACTTATCTGGAAACTTTCAAGTGCAACATATTCAACCAATACTCTGTAGTCCGTGGAATTAGGATTCATTGACAAAGTAGCCAATTTAACATTCCCATTGAGCACGGGAAGCCAAATCAGGTCCTTGTTGATAGGATTAAAAAAAAAAAAAAATTGCAAACTGACCATCTTCCTTATGCAGACACAAAATACCCCATGATGTTGCAACACAAACTGTTTTATGGAAAGTTTTTTCTTCAATTATGTGCCACATATTTAATGCCAGATCCAAGAACCATCTCCCATAATTTTAATCGAAGCTCTAGGCCAATCGACTTCGCTCTCCATTGAGGGACTTGAGATTGAGGAAAAGAGCATTGTTCTTGGATTCGAATCTCATGTCAAACATCATCCTGTACATGATATTATACATCAAGAAGTGGAGATGCCTATGGATGACAATTCCAAATGTGGAAGCATCGACATGGGATTTGGCATCTCCGACAACGAGGTTGATCTCATCTTCCCACGCGAATCTGTACTGCCAAAAAACTTTATTTGTAAATAAAGGCACTGTCATGATCCTACACATATTTCTCTAGTGGTATCCAAAACCCACAAATATTTTAGTGCACCTTCAGTCCTTGATGGAGCTGGTGCTTAGCATCTAGACCCTTAGTGTTGTGGAATGGCATAGGCCCCTTGCACTGCCATCTCCCTTGAAATATGCACTTTAAAATTTGCAAATTATGAGTCTCTCAGGCTATCAATTGTAGAAGAACTCTAATTACCACACATCATTGGCATTTGCTTGAGCTATTTATTACTCAATCACCCATACGTGGCAACGTAATATTTCCAACATGTGGAATCATTGGCTTCACTATTCGACTGAGAAAAACTTTGTTTGTTTGAAAATCGTCCCTCCTCCACATGATAGAATTGAGCCATACATTTGTGCACAAAAACTGGAAGAAGATCCATCCAAAATCATGTCAACATCTCTAGTTGATCACAACATAGTGTCTCTTGGGAAGATATATATGGAAATCACTTGTATAGAGGAAACCACGCTTCTATTCCTCATGGACTAACCTATGGTTGGAATCTCAACCTCACATAGCCCTTGCTCTGCTTTAAAATTTCACTCAAAAGTCCACACAGATTCAAGAAAAACATAACATCTACTGCAACATTGTTTCATTTTTTAAAATGCACTATTTCATCTGCAATATGTCGACGCCAAGTTTCAATGAGTTGTAATCCATGCATCATGATGGCCTGCAATGTTTCAAAGAAAATACTTGAGAGGCTCAAAAAGAAAAATCCAAATTTGTGTTGGTTCCTGCTCCTTGGACATCATAAAAGTGACACAAATTTCCTTTGTCTTAGAGTGCATATGACTCAAGTGGGAGGTTGGCGATATCTCCCTCTTCACATGTATTAGTTGATCTTTCAATGAAGTGACTTTGAAGAAGGAGGTTTTGGAGAAACTATCCATCACATCCGCAACGAGATTCTCCACAACAGTTGTTGACACTGAGATTGGTTTTCAAGATCGCTTAACTTCTCTTCAAAGAGATTTCTCAGAATCCCTGCCAAAGATAATGATCACTTTATGCAAAATCTTTGTAACAAACTCAAATTTCATTTCAAGCACATGGAATTTTGAATACAATTGTTTATTGTGTCGGTTGAAAAATGATATGGAAGATTGATTTTCTACATGCATCATCTGGGAGATTTGCGAGATCGCTCGGATATCTTACCGAATTTCATTTGCAATCATATTTCAATGATTTTATGCTATGGAAGGGAAATTTCTCTTTTCATGTAGAAATTTGGGCCTGTCGGTGGATCAAATCCCGATTTTTGTGCTTTTGCAATCTGTATAACCAAAAGTGAAATTTGTTTCACTGAATGCCAATTGTAAATCGTGGCTGCCACATTACACTACATGTGAGATATCATTCTTCAGATCTGTGTGCCCAAATAATCACACATTCTACGTGGAAAATATCCCTCTGATCTAAAAAAAATCCTTAGATTGTTACAACACCTAGATTCGTCCTCCAGCGTATTAACATGGGATTTGTGCACATCAATATCTACTAAAACAAAGGTGGGGTTGGTCGTTGAGAATAAAAATATCAGTATTGCAGTATCTCTCACATTTGAGTCACATAGATAGCATGGAAACCCTTGTGATGGGTACTCGATCCACGTCAATGCTCTAGATCCCAATAGACCATTGTTTACCTGTGCATCAGGCCCATTGTTGATGATAAGATCAGATCACTAGTCCAGATCAGTGCATGCATCAAGACAGACGAATGCATGGTTATTTTTTCATGTCAATTGTTGGCAATGATGTCCTCATACCATCCAATACCCGTAATCGTCAGCGATGTGTAAGTGTGGACTTGATCGAAAAACCATGATCTGAAAATGGGTAACGACGATCCAGTTTGGCCTTATGTCATCCATAGGAACTATGCCGATGCAGGTGATGGTGCGACACTCTTGTCAGGAGATTTGAATGTTCTGATGGTTCTGTCTGGTCATTCACTTGGGGGAAATAAACTTGGAAAAATTTTGAAACGAGGCGGGGAGTCAAGAGAGGACATCAATGCAACTTAAAATAATGCCTCGTATTGAAGCAGAAGAACTATCTTTGGATGCTACAAAGCTTGTCATTACGAGTACAAACAAGAACATTGTTCATGACCCCACTAGGATCTGCAATAACTACTACTGCAAAGATACCAAGACCCACATTCATCTCCATAAGATTGTGATTCTTATTCAACAATACCTATTGTGGTATTTTACTATAAGAGCGATCCACCTCCATTATGAAACTCAGTGAAATAAATCGCACAGTGGTAGCAACACTGTGTACAATCCACTACAACATGTGGTAAACTAAATGATGAAAAAAAAATGATATACTTCATAGTTTCATTGTGAATAAGTGATCTTTATCAACGTTGCTCATACAAACGAAGTTATTTTTCCTCCATTCCTTTTCAGTCAATGGAAACAAGCAAAATGATTGGAGGTGCTACAATGTATACTAATATTGGCTATGCAAGAATGATATCCATTTCTTACCTAGCCACTCAAGGGTACCTTCTTTCTGTGACCACATTTCTTTGGAGACTGGAATAGGAACATTGATGACATGATCCATCACCTCTTTAACAACCTCCTTTTTCATGCGTTTTTGCACAACTTTTTTATCCTTCTTGGGACGAAATTGCGGTTGAAGTTTCCAACATTTCTCGAGAAAGTGCCCACTCATATAACAATGAGTACAGAAATTTCATGACTTCATGTCCTTTTTGACTTTCTCCTTCTTATGATGAGGATGATGGTCTTCATATTTCATCTCCTTGCTATTTGAAGATAATTTATTATGAAGAGATTTCCTCTTCCAACATTTTTCAAGACAGTGATTATGCAAGTCACATAATGTACATGGGTAAACTTTCCACATATGATCTATTTTATTATTACAATGCAAAGATACATTAGAACAATCATGTTTTTTATACATTTGAGGAGTCCTTTGAGGATATTTCAAATTTCTCTAGGATCCCTTGTCGGATGTATCACTTCTAGAAAGTGATGTGCCATATTTTCTCTTAAATGGATTGAATTATTTTCTCAAAGAATCAACTAATTATGTTGCCTTTGAGCATTCTCCTTCAACATATCCCAATCCTGCAAATCTATGTCTTTCTACCACCTCTAGTGATTGAGTGATTCCTTGGCCATTAATACCAAGACATCCTCCTTTGTATCCCATCTTAGTTAGGATATTTTTACCAATTCCTAATGTATTCTTCTCAAAATATCCAAAAGAAGCATTATCGTCATCAAGGGATGAACATGAAACTGAAGAATTACTGACACTATTTACCTCAGTTACCGATTCAGGATTGGGTCAGGAAGATGGCTTCACCAAGCCTTCATCATTTTGCAACTTTGCCAAAAAACTTCTCCTTGACTTGTAATTGGAGTTTCAATATCTTCTTCTCCTCTTCTGCAACTTATAAAATCCTTCTGAGCTCTGCATTCTCTGCTTGAATGCACTGGTTGATTTCTTCCAACTCTTTGAGCCACACTTGCTTCGTTCCTTTTCCCATGGTGATATTCACAATCTGCAAAAATGGTCAGACCAACTATGATACCACTTGATCTAAAAACTTGGTGAGAATATTCTTACATCCAAATATTCAAAAATAAGATCTTTTACTCACACAATTTCATGTGAATAAGGGCAATAGGATTAATTAAAATTCCTCATTAATGAATACATTCACATGAAAGCATCAAATTGTCAAAATTATTGTGCATGTTTTTGCAAACAAAACTCTACTTAACCAAGTGAGAATGCATCAAAATCACACATACAACATTGGCAACAATATGATAATGAAGTTCACCAGACCCCCTGGCTACGTATCCAGATTTATGAATCCCATGGACTTGATTTATTGATTCTGCTTCAAAAGGTCTACATAAACAAGCCTACAACATATTTCTCCTTTACAAAGACATCCTCCGAATCGATAAGCTCTCAATAATATTTCCACAAGATCTTTTCTTTCTTCCCTCCTCTTCGTGACCCCTAAGAAGGGTTTATATAACATCTCAATCTCAACCACATCAAGATTTTCATGGATATAATATCTCTCAAGATCCCCTAAGTTAGTATATTGGCATATCTCAAGGGATTGGTTTGAGAGTATCTCTCAACCATCCATGAAGATATCAACTCTCCTTAGGAATCTCCTTAGGACTCTCCTTGAGACTACGTATTGAAAGCCAACATGGATTTGCACCAAATAATCCCTTTTAAAATAATGAAAAATACATAATTATGAGAACCCTATCTCATGTATTAAACATTTTACAAATGCCATTTTTCCCCTAAATATCAACAAGACATGTCTCTAGCATGTGAAGTTCAATTGACTTCATTCGAAATGCATCGGAAAGATCAATGTGAGCTCTTTGTTGACTGGACAATGTTGGCAATATTTGAAGCTGACTGAAAATGTGTTGACTATGAATATCCTCCTGGATCATCAATAGTTTCTAAAGATGCAAAGGAATATTTCTAGACTTGTGATGTCTGTTAGAGGGAAGGGAATCCATCTAGGAAGGATGAGATGCCCCTAAAACCCTAGGTAACTCTTAAAGTGTTTGAAAAATGGGCAATTGAATTTGTAGTACCAATCAACCCACCAGCTAGAAAATCAGGATCAAGGTACATCATTACAATGACATAATATTTAACCAGATGGGATGAAGTAGTAGCAGTAAAATATTTCAGTGTAGAAATTGTAGTGCACTTCCTTCTTGAACAAGTAATTACAAGATTTAGATGCCCTAGAATTTTGATGAGTGATCATGGAACTCATTTTATCAATAGTACCATTCAGGAAATGACTGAATAATTTGAGATAAAACATCATAAGAGAACTCCATACCATCCTTAGGATAATGGAATAGTGGAATCATTTAATAATATATTGGAGAATGTCCTAACTAAAATTTGCAATGTAAACATGGATTATTGGAATTTGAAGATACCAGTAGTATTATGGGCTTATTGAACCACATGCAAGAAAATCACAAGGCATACACCTTTTATATTGGTGTATGGTTAGGAATAAATAGTCCCTTTGGAATATTTGATACCTATTTTTTGCATTGCATCCATTACAAACATGAAATAAAGAGGTGCAACTCAAGAAATATTGTCTCAAATCGTAGAACTAGAAGAGGATAGGATTATGGTTGGTTTCCATTAGGAAGTATAGAAAGCCAAAGACAAATCTTGGCATGATAGACACATTAAGAATAAAAAATTTAAGGAAGGAGATTTGGTTCTCCTCTATGATAGAAAATACTTACAACACAAAGGGAAATTCGGGATGCATTGACTAGGGCCATATGAGATATAATATATTACAAATGGAGGTGATGTGTAGTTGGAGGATCTAGTAGGCAAAGAGATTCAAGGATTGGTTAATGGAAGTCAACTAAAAATGTATAGGGATAGATGACCCAATAACCCTTAGAAGTTGCAGCGCAGAAAATTACAATTGTACATAATGTATATAGTAGAAGCTGAAAAAGAAAGAAAAAATTGGAAAAATAAGAAAAGGAAAAAAATGCAGTAGATGGATAGGTGTTAAAACATGCAGCTAGAGTATACAGTGTGCAATAGACAATAATTGGTATGAAATAACAGGAATACACTGCACACCAGAGAAATGTTACTAGGAAGAAAAATAAGTGCATTGATACAAGAAACAACTGGAAAAAGAAAAAGCAATGATCAGAAAAGTGTGTCGCGACAGAGCATTTATGGAGCACCCTATAGAAGTAGAAAATGTGAATGGGAAGACTCATTGTGAATTTGTGAAAATGAGAGATAAGGAATACAAGTTAGTGAGAGCAAGTGATCATGAGGTATCCAGTTACAATTCAGAGAAACCCATCCATATTAGCAAAATGGTGCCACCAAAGATTGGAGCTCCCAGTTGGATTGCAAGGAAAACACGAAGTTTCACGAGGTATCCACAGGACACAACAGTCAATGGGGAAAACTTAATTCAACCTGAAGGAGTGGTGGATGTGGATGCAATTCCTTCCCTAGTAATATATCTGGTTAGTCCGATGATTGTAGACGAGAAAAAATAACAAATTCCAGCGACAGAGAAAATGGATATTGAACCAAACCCTAGCACAGAGAAAAATCTCGCGCAAAAAATTGGATTAGGCATGGAAAAACCACCGGTACAACCAAATGAAGAATATAATGAGCATACATAGTCTGATGAAGTATAGCACTATGTAGAAGATCTAGCGCAACAGTCAGAGGAACAAGTACAGGTTGAAGATATCACAAACTGACAGAACTCAGACACTAAAGAAGATGAGGAAGAGAAATACGTAGAAATGGAATGGCCATCAACAGAAAATAAGAATAATAGGGAAAAAACAACCGTGCCAAGAAGACTGAGTAGGCAAAAGGAACTAACACTATCATTTTTGCAGATACCTGAAGGAGTCAAAGTAGATGGCGAGATGTTAGGGTCTGTTAACAAACTGAAGTATGGTAATCATGATGTGGAAAACACAGGGAAGTTTCATGAGTTTGTGCAGTAACTGTACATGGAGAGTAAAGAAGAGGGTCCATCATGGGATCCCATTCTGGAGCCAAAAACGTGAATTCCAGGACTATATAACACACGAATCATGAATCTGTTGTAAATTTGCCAGTTTGGGAGAGGAAAAAATGTAAATGCATGTGTAATATCCCTTGACTAAAACCAATTTCAAATGTAATATAAATATACTTAAGCCGGTGAGCATTTTTTACCTCATTTGGTAATGCACATCATGTGGCATAGTGCGTGCATGAACTACGCAGTAAAATGATGTAATATGCACATTGCAGGATATCGCGCACAATAAATAAGGTGTGCGCAGTATGGATGATAATGAGCCTCGTGTATATGATATGTATTATAGGCTGGTGAGTTGGTTTTTATAACTGGGATGCTTATGTTTTGGTATTAGGACAGAATGCCTAGATGTCAAGGGCCAATGTGCCTACTTTGTACAAGACTCATGATTAATATAAATACATCGTTGTGCACAGACCGACCACAATAAAAGAGATGGGGGACTGAACTTCACCAGTTAGGGAAAGGGAGGGCCAAAATTCAGAATATTATATTGATATTCCTAAAACGTAAAGTATGGATAATTATTTTATCCTAAGTTCTAAAGTTGGAGACAAGTGGACCAAAGTAACATCCGATATGACAAGTGTCAAGTTGGGGACATGCATTCATATCATGGGGGAATTAGCTCATTTGGGTGATCTTTTCCACGGGGGGGGATTTTTCCAGACCAGAGCCTGACCATCATTCTCACCATCACTTTTCATGAAGAGTTCACAATTATTCCTGTACACACTCAGTTATCCAGTCAATGATTCCATGACCATTTTCACTCA
>ML822540.1:116038-141841 GCA_009831015.1 Picea engelmannii | reverse complement strand
AAGCCACTAAGGTCACCACAAACAACAGTACAACCTGGGGAAACAGTCGTCAGTCCGATCCACACGCAAAGTCAGGGTATCTAGCCCGAAATCAACTCAAAGGCTTCCACTCATAATTGTGGGTATACCTCGGAGTGACCCCCATAATACATGCAATGTCTACATCGATGTCAACAAAGCAGGGTTAGTAACTTTTCCAACACCAATGTGACCTAATGCTTGACCCTTGTGTTAGAAGGGCTTCCGAGGACAATATGTTGCCAATGGAATTTAACACTCCCTAACTCAAGATGCTATTGTTTGTTTTTGAGCTTTTGGAGAGTGTGTCTCTCTTCCTACTCCAAAGAACTAGCCTAGATAAATGTTGGTGTAAAAGAGCCCTAGAAAAGAGTTACTAGATCAATTTTAATATTACATAATGTTTTTACAGGCTGTTGTTTACTCAAAGGTAACGGAAATGAAACTCATGATGTGTGACTCTGACCCAAATAATGCAAGGATATGATGAAATATTCTCCTTTTCATTCGATGAATCCTAGTTATGGGAGAGAGAGAACAATTTCTGAATCAATCTCAAGACGACAATGCAAATATAATATTCAATTTCCTTTCAGATGCCAATGTAAACAATCATATATCAATGAACGATTTCCATATGTCTTTTTCAAAACTTCAATACTCTTAAAACTTGATTTTCAATGTTTTCGCAAAAGGAAAAAACAAAAACTTGAAAGAAAACATGCAGTTCACTTTCCAAGAAGAACTCTGATAAATGAGAAAAGAAAACCAAATTATAACGACCCAAACAAACAACCCAATCCAATACTTTCAACGAAAGCAAAAACAAAATCAAACCAAGGAGCTTCTCAATGCAAATGAAAAATTGTCCTTTCGAACCAACAAGCACAAGAGAAACACCAAACACTCAACTCTCAACCAATCCTTGGTTCTCATCTAGTCAGATACACTCAACTCCAGAAGTCAGAGAGAATGAAAATGCCAACAAGAGCTAAGAAATGAAAGTCAATCTTCAAAAGCAAGAAAAACCTACAAACCCTAGATCAGTTCCAGCAAGCGAACTAAAGCAAAATATATGCAAGTCACTAATTCAGTAAGCCAAAGAAGTGTAAATCAACAGATATGAGCAATTGACAGAGTCAAAACTTGAATTCAAAAATTTCAAAAATATGTTCACAGGCCAGTGTGGAACACAGTGCGAGAAACTAGTGTTCTCGCAGGCCACTTTGATGCAACATGCGAACTATTCGCACTGAAATATATATGAAGAGTGCGAACTTTCAAGGTTCTCGCAGGCTGTCAATGGACACAGTGTGAGAATCCCTGAAACTAATGAAAAATTTGAAAGGGCAAGAAAAAATCAAACTGGCTTATAGACCCAGAAGGTCTCTCAGGGTATCCTGAGGACTCAGAGACTGAAAAATCAAAAGAAAAATGCAAAAAGAGAAAATGGCCATAGAAAATTCAAAAACCATAAAGAAAAAAGGGAAGATTCCCCAGTGGAGTCGCCAATTTTGTTATAGGATAAATCTGTGAGTACGGACACAAACCGATATCCCTAGATCCACCTGGATCTAGAACAAAACAGGATAGAATAATACACTTTCCCTAGATATAGCCTATTGAATGAATTAAGAGATAAGAATCTTGGACATACCTTATGAACGATTTCCTTAGATCTCTGTTGTTCCAAGCTTTGCTCCAATGCTCTCGTCCCATCCAGATCACAACAGAACGAACCAATCGGAGTAAAGGCAGATTAATATATTCAATGACTAATCTATACATATGATCAAGGAATTATGTAATAAAGTGGCATCATCTTTATGGGAAAGGGACATATTGTTGTATTGAATTAATTGAAAGTGAAACTTACAACCTGAGCCTTGATGTCATAGGTCTCCTTTCGATGGATCCTAGCTCTGACACACACACTTGCTCATGCATGAAGAAAATCAACCACTTGTGATGACCTTGCTGACGTCTCTTGTTGCTGTAGCATCAGTCCTCCATATAGTCTTGCACTAATTCTCTAATCAATCCCTAGCTAGCTTGCTTCTTGTTTGCTTAACCCTTTCCATGAGAAATCTCCTCAATATATAGGAGAAGATATATTAGTTACTTGGATAGGGAATGATCCCAAGATATCTGGAATGCCAGCCCTTGAATAACCATTCAAAAGCCAACACACCCTTCTAGAAGATTCCCTTCTAGAAGGTTCGAGATTCTTATATTTTTCCCCTTTAAGAACATGTTCACACCCTAACCATGAGTACAGTGCGAGAAGTTCGCACCCCAACTTAAAGAAGCATGCGAGAACCAGGCATTCTCGCAGTCAGATATATAGGTAGCCTGCGAACATCCTTAAAAACATGATTTCTGGAAGTAGACAAATGTAACTTCTCTCAGGAAAGTGTTCTTAATAAAGAGTTTGATTTTCCATCATCATAACATCATCATGACATCATCATAATGACCAAATTTGTGGATAACATGGAGTGTCCTCGAAAAAGGTTGGTGCACTGGCGTGCATGATAAATTTTGGCACCACGCGGGAAAACGTTGGTGTGCTAGTGTGCGCGGTAAATTGTGGCATCGCACGGAATATTATTATGTGTAGATGCACGTGCTGAATTTAACCTTGCGCGGTGAGAACAGTCATAGTAAGATGCACATGGGGTGCACAAGTATTGCTTAACGCAAAGGATTTTGGTTGGTACGCACATAATTATGAGTACAAGTTGTGTCGCAATAGTGTATTAAGTAGTGTGCACAGATAATTGGGCATGATGGAATATGTTGAACTTGACACGGTGCATGCATAGGAAGAAAATGCATGTGGAATATCAGTGCACAGTATTGAAACTGTGCACAGTGGGTATTGGCGCACGACACCGAAGTAGTGCGCGTAAGTAGTTGGTGCGACGAAGAAGAAATTCACAGTAGATTTGGGTGCACGGAAAAGCATTTTACCTTGTGATATTTCTATGCACGTTAAATATAAATGAACAGGTCAAATTTTAGTGCGCACGAAGTCACTTGGAAGGCAATGAGTTTGAGTTTAAATTGCATATTAATAAAAGAAAAAAATACACACAACTGCATCGATGCATTAATTAATTAAAAATAATTCCAAACTTTAATTTCCTCCGATTTAGATAGATGAAAATAAAATATAAGATTACAAGAAAAACTTACTATAAAAGAGAACAAGATTCATAACATCACTAGTTAGAAATTGTAATAAAATAGTCTAAAATCCGTTTCTGTATTTATATAATTGTAATAATTACAAATTACAAAAAGAGGATGACAACAATTAGCCTGTTGAAAAACGGTCATTCAAGAACATGCCTATCATCTCTGGTACTCTTTACCTCCACTACCGACTGTTAAAAATTTGTTGAGACATGCTTATTTTAGTTGAAGACTTACTTCAACTTAGCGATCTCTGCCTTTAAAGAAGAGTCTAACTAGATCGGTTTATTATCTCCAACACTTTCGGTCGCTTCAGTAGTAGATTCCTCCTTCTTTTGCCACTTTCTCCTTTTCTTCTTAGCGGCTGACTTGCTGATGAATAAATCCTTTATAGTGGGATTCATCTTGGCTTCCAATCGTGAGTCTATAGTCAGCTCTGTGTGGAACTTAGTTGCTAAAATGTGTGCAAGGACCCTTTCCTCCTTACTCGTAGGAAAGTCTAGCATGTTGCTCGAATAACCAGTCTCACTCGACTTAGCCTTCTTCATGTATCTCAGGTTGGGGATACCGAAATGTGTCTTTACAGAGAGCAAGAAGTCGAACAGTTTGGAGATTACTTCGGTTATGGATACACAGATATCTTTATACTTGGGGAATGGTAATTATAGAACTCCATTTATGAAGCACAGACGGATTACGTACAAGAGTGTTGGGTTTCCATGCTTGGCCAATCCATTTCGAATGATTAGATTTTGAGTTCTTTACATGGCAGTGTTCAGCCAACATCACATGACTGCGAAGTACCGAACGAGTGAAGCAGGGTGATCTGACTAACCATCACCCACTCCACAAGTGGTGGATTTGACATATTGAGACACATGATACCGCATCTTGGTGAAAGTGGTTTCAGAAAACCACCTTCTTTCTCAAGTGTATCTCGGAAGGCACTGCGCGTCTATTTTTTCGAGACTTGGGTCTTATCTAGAATTTCCATGGTGATAACACCAAGAAATCAGGAGAGATAATTATGATGTGTATATAGGATCAAAAGGTTCTTATTCCCATGAATTGTTGAAATTTAGCCTGATAAGTTGCGATGGCTACACGTTTTGCAGAATTAACAACAAATTGATCAGATCAGACTGGCGTGGAGTCCATAAGAATGGAAGAAGCACAGGGGAATTACAATCAGAAAAATGAGAGCAGAGGGGTGGATTTCCATTTGGTCATGGAAGGAACGAACTCCAACGGACATGGAGAAGAAAGGAATGCAGATATGAATATGGCTGAGACCATTAAGAATTTGTAGAAGGATGTCCAAATCCATAAAGCTAATAATGAAAGTCTTATGAAATCCAAAGAGCAGCAGGATGAATTCAACAGAAGCTATTGGAGGGTTTGAAAAGAATAGAACATAAATTGGTTAAGGAGAGTGACTCAAGTAAATCTGAGAGTCACAAATCTTCAGAGGAGAAAGGAAAAGTAAAAAGTGCTAGTAGACATCACCAATATTCCCAAATTCATTCCAATAAGAGAGCAGGAAACAAATCCAATCTATCCCCTGTTAGAAGGTATAAGAGATATGGGGTGGATGAGTTGTGAGGAGAAATTAACAAAATCAAACCTCCTACTTTTGATGGTGAGCACAAAAAGGATGAATATGCAGAAACATGGTTGCTAGGCATGAGGAAATATTTTCAATTGCATAATTATTCTTCTCATGAAGAAGGTAGAATTTCTATCTATCAACTCAAAGGAAAGGCCTCCATGTGGTGGGATCAACTTGTGCAGGTGCAACACATTGTAGAGAAAAGTGTTACTTGGAAGGAATTCAAGAAGTATTTTGAGAAGAAGTACTTAACCAAAAGGTACTATGACAAGAAAATGAAAGAGTTCTTTGAACTTAAGATTGGAAGTACGACCATAGATGAATATGAGAGAAGGTTTATGGAACTGTTGAAGTATGTCTCTTTCATCAAGGATGATACAGTCAAGATTCAAAGGTATTTAAGTGGATTTCCATCATTCATCAGTGACAAAATACAGTATGATGATACCAAGACATTAGAAGAGACCATAAGGAGAGCTAAATGCTTATATGATCGGCAGAAAGAAAAGCCATATTTCCAAAAGGCTTGGGAAGAAAATAATAAATTCAGGATGGATCACAGGAAGAAGGGAGATAAGCCACCATTCTTCAGAAATAATCCACAAGGGAAGAAAGTGCATAAAGAACCTAGAGTGATTGACAAAGGAATTCAAGGGCCAAGACAACCACCTATGCAATGTTGGGGTTGTAAAGGGGACCATAGGTTCAAAGATTGTCCTCACAGAGGTGAAAAAAGTAGGGTTGTTCACAATGTACAATGAGCTGAGACAGTAGAGAACATGGGCAGATATGTGCCAAGGATTTATGCGGCCCTGGAAAACAAGCAAGCAGAGTATCAGTCCCACATCATTGAAGTGGAAGGTATGATCAACAACCAAACCCTTTCTATTTTAATTGATTCAGGAGCTATTCATAGTTATATAGACCCTAAGATGGTGGAAAGTTTGAAATTTACAAGAAGAAATCATGGGAAATTTTGGTTGGTGCAACTGGCTACAGGAGCCAGAAGAAAAGTTAATGAGGTGGTTAAGTCATGCCTCATAGACATGAATGGACTGAACACCAAGGCGGATTTGAACATCTTTCCTTTAGGTTCCTATGACTGTCTAATTGGGATGGATTGGTTGGACCAACACCACACTCTCTTAGATTTTCACAAAAAATCATTTACTTGCCTAGATGAGGAAGGGAAACTAAGGAAGGTACAGGGAATTCCCAGGGTAGTAACCATTAGAGAAATTTCAGCATTGCAGCTGAAGAAATGTTACAGAAAAGAATGTCAAATATTTGCAGCTCATTTGGAAGAGACACCTAAAGATAAGGTGCCAAATTTGGAAGATTATGTAGTCCTGGAAGATTTTGAGGATGTGTCAAGGAGGTACCCGGACTACCCCCAAGGAGAGACATTGATTTCTCTATAAATTTGATGCCTGGAGCAGCTCCAGTATCAAAGAATCCTTACAGAATGAGTACACCAGAATTGAAGGAGTTGCAAATGCGGCTTGAAGAACTTCTGAAGAAGGGGTATATATGCCCAAGCGTGTCACCTTAGGTTTCCCCAGTCTTGTTTGTGAGAAATAAGGATGGAACACTAAGGTTGTGCATTGACTTCAGATAGTTTAATAAAGTGACTGTTAAGAACAAGTATCCTCTACCAAGGATTGATGACCTCTTTGATCAATTGAAGGATGCAAAGATATTTTCAAAGATAGATCTCATATCAGGATACCATCAGGTAAGAATTAAAGAATAATATATTATCAAGACCGCCTTCAGGACAAGGTATGGTAATTATGAGTTCATAGTGGTACCATTTGGGTTGTCAAATGCACTAGTTTTTTTCATGTGCTTAATGAATGGTGTTTTCTGAGAGTATTGGGACACATTTGTCATTGTCTTTTTGGATGACATTCTTATATATTCCAAGTCAGAGGAAGAGCATGAACATCATTTGAGGATGGTGTTGCAAGTATTAAGGGAATGACAGTAATATGCCAAATTGAGCAAGTGCTCATTTTATCATAAACAAATTCATTATTTGGGGCATATCATTTCAAAGGATGGGATAGCAGTGGATCCTGAGAAGATAGAGGCCATTGGAGAATGGTCATCACCGAAGAATGTGACAAAGGTGAGATCATTCATGGGTCTTGTAGGTTACTATAGAATATTTATTGAAGGATTCTCAAATATTTCACTCCCTTGCAAAGAAAGGGAGTGAAGTTTCAGTGGACATTGGATTGTGAAACAAGTTTCCAACACTTGAAACAATTATTGAAAAGTGCTCCAATATTAAGGATCACAGACCCAGAAGAAGACTTCATCATATGCACTGATGCATGTAATGAAGGACTTGGTGTATTCCTTAGTCAAAATGGGTTTTTCATATGTTATGAATCAAGGAAGTTGAAGGATCATGAAAGAAATTATGCCACTCACGATTTGGAGTTGGCATCCATAGTGTGTGCCTTGAGGAAATGGAGACACTACCTCATGGGAAAGAGGTTTGAGCTAACAATAGACCACAATGGTCTGAAATATTTATTTGATCAGCCAAATATAAATGCTAGACAAAGCAGATGGTTAGAATTTCTAAGCGAATATGATTTTGATATAAATCATATCAAAGGGAGGGAGAATAAAGTGGCTGATGCACTCAGTAGGAAGGTGCATGAGTTACATACTTCAGCCATTAGAATGTACCAAAATGATGTCAAAAGAAAAATTCTGGAGGATGCCAATGCAGATATGCAATACAGAGAATTGGTAGCAATGATACAGCAGGGGAAGATACTTCGGAAGGTGGATGACTATAAGTTAGGAATAGATGAAATATTGTTGCGCAAGAACAAGATTTTTGTTCCAAATTCCCAAGACTTGAAATGTATGATTTTACATGAAATGCATAGTGTTCCTTATGCAGGTTACCCTATGTTGAAGGTGAATCCCCCTGCAGAAAAGTGGATTCCATCTTGGTATCTAGACTTCTAAGGCCAAGACAAAAAGTGATTAACATGGACACTGACTTCCTTTTAGATCCTATCAAGCTAATGAATGAAAGAGAAGGAGAAAGATATGTACCTTATTAGAGACGTTTGTCCTTGCAAAGTATTGGTTGAGCTTCAATCTTGAGCTCCCTGATAGATCCTGTAAGATAAACAACGATACAATGGACTTCCTACTCTACTGAGATTAGCTCAATCATAGATCCATCTACTATAGACAAACTCATATGGAGCAAGCACAAGTTTGAAATAAATAGGCCAAGCATTGATTATATTAATGAGAAAAAGTAAAATTACTTACAATCCTTTGAATGAAGGTGCAACAGCCTCTTCCAGTTCTCCTTGTCCAACCCCCTTGCTCAAATAATATCCACTGATTGCTTTGATGGAATCTCCCTCATGAGATCATAAGTTTGATGTAATTCCAAATATCCATTGTTAATACCTTCTTATGAGATCATAATTTAGGTATAATTATCAATCTTCCTTGTTAATACCTTCTTATGAGATCATAAGTTAGGTATAATTCTCAATCTTCCTTCCACCTTTCACCATGAGAAGGTCTCCTTATATAACCTTGGAGAGATCCAACCACTTGAGAGATATTTGGGATGAGTTGAGGATTCTTCTCCTTCAGTTGAGGATCTCCCCTAAGATCATGCCTTGACCATCTATTTGAATCCAACTACCTTCAAGAATTGAGGGATTATTCCCTTATTTGCCTCAACAAACCCAGAATTTGCTAAAACAAAGGGTAGCGCTCCCCCAAAAGGGTGCATAGGGTGCTCAAGCACTCTCCCAAAGAGGCTCAGGGAGTGCCAACACTCCCTGCCAGTGGGTAGGGGAGTGCTCCTCTCCAAAATTCACTTTTTGAGTGTTTTTTCCATGGAAAAAGGTTTGTACTCCCTGTCAAGTGACTTCTCTTCTTCCAAACTAGCCTTTGAGGTGTCTTACGTGTCTTTGTGATGTCGTTAGAGGCATGAATAGCAAAGATGGTAGTATATTGTTTATGACACTTGCAACACTTGTAGTTAAGATGCGACACTTGTGGAAAAGATGTGACACTTACAACACTCATAATGATGACACTTGCGACATTATTGAAGTGAGTAATTTTGAGGTGTAACAGATTTCCCCCCAAAGTACGAAGTTAGAATAAGATGATGACTGGAGTATTTTGTAGACTTTTTTGAGAAAGGGTATGGATGGAGAGAAACCCGAAAAAGCTACACACAACCATTAAACAAATATTATGACATGTTTCAAAACCCAAGGCATGCATACCTATGCTTGAGTGATAAAGATTTTTTAGGTATGGCTGCCATAAAATACACTGTGAATCCATAATTATATTGACAAAATGGTATAGCCACTGCATATACAATGTGGATCTATACTCCTATGACCTGAACTGATCGTAGCCATGAAGAATACACAGTGGATCTATGAGATCACAAGACATAGCCAAAACCAATATAAAGTGGATCTATGTAACAATATATGTGTCATAGTTCAAAAGAACTCCTTCGAAACCTGGGAAAAGTATACATAAGAGTGATGACACTCAACCCAGGGTCTTCTTACCGATCCTGATGCAGTACAAATCTAACCATATGAATAGATGTCCTAATGTTGAACATGGCAGGAACCACTTGATTACCAGTCAATGATGTAAACCGTTAACAAGCGCGAGGGAAATCACCATTGATGTCAATGATTCCCAAGGTACTCTAGTACAGTCCAACGAATGTGAATATATGAGATGAAGTCAAACATCCATGGAATCATCCGATCAGAGGTCAATGATGTAAACCCACAATCGGACACGAGGAGGCCTACCATTAAGGCATGCAGGTCCCAAGGTACTAACTGGTTTCTAAGTCTAGCTCTTGGATAATGTGTTGAAGTCGATAGGAATAGACTCATTGAAGGAGGGCCTTGATGTATACCCCATAATTGACATGAAACTGACATAGAGATGTAATTGGTAGATCAAATGAACATGGAATGAAATGGGTATTGAAACAGGATATTTGTGATGGCTGACTCTCGAGGCAGATACTTCCCTTGAACACTGAGGCATGAAAGCAGAAACATGACATGGACCAAATCTTGATGATGCAATGGATGTTGTGACTTTCGTCAGGTGACCCAAAGGAGTAAAAGAAACTTAGAGGATTGGCTCAGTGCAGAGGTTCAATGGATTAAAATGCATGCAAAGACAAAGTGTCGTGTTCAAGGGTGACCGTAAGAGTTACTGGTAGTGTTCTCAAAAAACTACTTGGCTTGCTTCTTTCAATTTTTACCCCATCCAGATAGATGAGTACCTCTTTTTAATTTAACGAGCTCGAGGAGGATAACACATTATCGATATGACTCACCTTCAATAAGTGCCTCTTCCTATATTTAACGAATTGGAAGAAGTAAGGGTTCGATCCCATATGGGCCCTTCAATGTATGATTGTTTAATGAGTCCAGAGAAGGTAAACTTAGTGGTTTTTCATATTTAGAGAGTCTGAAAACAACTTAAAGACGACTCCAATGTTGTCCTTTTTCGTAATGTTAGTCTCGTGAGGCCGAAAAAGAGATAAATTATCACTCGAAAGATGCATTTTCAAACCTTTTAACGAGTGGGAAAGGAAGCAAGATCACTTAGCAATCTTTTCATGTTTAGAGAGTCTAAAAAGAGCTCAAAGTCGACTCCAAGGGGTTCCTTTTTCGTTTAACCATGCGGGTCCAAAAAAGAGATAAAATTTTACCTGGTGTATTCTCATGTGTTTGAGCTTGAGAACGAATGAAGACTATTCTCATGAAGGTGACAAGATAAGATGAACAAACTTGCTTCAAAAAATTGCCAATAATGTCAAAACTGCATTCTAGGGAATCAATAAGTTTCCAAACATTTTCCAAAAACCCAAAAATAACTATATCATATGAGAAAAATGAAATGTATAATAGTAAAAAGGGGTAAAAATTGTCATTTACCATTTCATTTATGTGGAGATTTGTAATAGTGGAGAACTTGTGTTTTGGATCTGAATCTCGAATTGTTTGGTGTTGGAGATATGGTTGATCGTTTTCCTCGCCGTTTGGACTAGGTTGGTGTTCTTCTCCTTCTCTTTCATTTGCATGATTTAAATTTTGTTTTAAGGCACTAAAAGGTTATGAAAATTGATGCCTTGGGTCAGCCCAAGTGCCCAAAAATCTCAGCACTCCCTAAAAATCATGGGTATTCACTGCATAGATTATAAAATGCTCCTCTTAACCCAAGGATGGCATGCCAATGATTTTATGTAGTGGAAATGGGGGCGCTGTCTCAAAAAACCACAAGAAAAATGTCCAAAAAATGCCCCACGTGCACTCAATATGTGAGGAGGAAGTTTTGAGTTTTTGATCATTTAAATGGCTAATGTAAGGGCAGATTGATGTTCTGATGATCATATGAAAAGGGAATTATTCTTTTGCAAAAACAAACAATCATTTTTTAAAATTTTAAAATTGCCAAAGATTCGCCGAAATCATGATTTTGAATTTTGTTGTTAATTGCAGGTGACTTCGACAACATGCTTGAGTGGAAAGAAAGAGAACACGAGCTCGATGATGTGGCCGCTCTGCAAAGTCCCTGATCTAGAGCTGCATTGAGGAATTGCGGTCTCCTCAAATATTTCAAAATGAAAAAGATGAAGAAGGAGATTCTTCTTCTCGAATACATGATCGGGTTGTGAAATGTTGTAGAGCAAGGTTTCGAGATAGGGATGCAGCTTCTGACCATCGAATTGGAGGATGTATATTTCATAACCGGTCTTTCGAAGAGAGGGGTTCATATAGATTTATCTAGGAAGAGGGAACTTCTCGCACCTGTGGATGAGTATCTGGCAATCCATTGTGTCTTGAGAGTGAGGCTAGTTGAAGGAAGGATTGCAAGAAAAGATATCGGAGACTTGCCTCTTTGATCCATCATGTTTGCGATCACAAGCATAGCAGGAAGTACCAATGCACATCTAGTCTCAAGGTCATAGGTGGATTATGGTTTATAGTGTTTAGAGCCAACACTTTTCAACTGAAGTGTAGGGTTCCTTCAAAATGTGAAGGAACAAATCACGAGATGCAGAGTGTTATTGGATAAATCCATAAGTGCGGACACAAACCGATCTCCCTAGATCCACCTGGATCTAGAACAAAGCAAGACAGAACATGATGCTTTCCTTAGATTTTAGATATTGAATTTACTAGTAGGAAGGAACAAGTAACATACCTTAGTATCGCTTCCTAGGGTCTTTGTTGCTCCTGTTTCACTCTGGTGCTCTCGTGAGGTCAAGACCAAGACAATACAAACCAACCAAAGTGATAGAAATAGCATAAACTCAATAAAAACCTATGTATGTGATCAAGGAATCATACAATAAAACACAACAATCTTTATAGGAAAGAATCATATTACTGTATCATATTAAATGTGAAAGAGAGATTACAACCATTGCCTTGATGTCGTAAGGTCCCTTCCAACTATCCTTCGTTCCCCACACACTTTCACTCCAAGAATTATGAGAGCATAGATTTGATAATATTCACAATCTATCTTGACAAAGAAAATCTCAAAGCCACTCCAACCAAGCTGATAATTCCAAGCCAATCAAGAACAAGCTCATGAACCAACAAAGCTAACCCAAGCTAATTTTCTCCATGAGAAATCCTCTCCTTTTATAAGTTGAAGAGGATAAGGTGAGGAGGTTAGGATAATCCCACTAAATCATGAAAGAGAGTAAGATCCAAACCATTCAGATGCCACCTCACCATAGAAGTTTCTCCTTCTAGAAGATTCGAGAAAACGCTCATTTTTCCCACGTGTAGGCATTCTCGCACCCTATCTATAGAGCAACCTGCGAACATCTCGCACCCTAGCTATAGTGAAACCTGCGAGAATGGGTCATTCTCGCACCCTGCCTATATAGAAACCTGCGAACTTCACTTTTTATAAGGTTTTTGCATAGGAAAATGCAACTTCTTTTCTATGGAAAATTTCTTCTCCCTTCTCTCTTTAGGAACTCAGGCCACTGACCCCTCTGAAGGAAACAGATAGGTTTACATCATCAACGATCATAGGGATGACGAAAATGATGTGTAACACAGAGCAGGACATCAAAAGTAATTTGAGTATGGTTCATTCTTGGTTTCGTTCTTTTTAGAACACATTCCCCAGATGCAACCTCAGATTTCATTGGCAGTACAACCAGTGGGAGAACCACGTATGGAGAGGTGGACAATCCTGTCCTTGATACTAGGCTCATATTCATAGTTTAGATTTACTGGGTACTTCTTCACTTGGCTGAGATGCCAATCAATTGTGATAGAATATTTTCCATACGTTAGAGTGGATTTACAGGGAAGCATGGACTTGGTCCTTCTTGTAGGAGAGGACTGGGATGCGTCAGGTGAGAAACCAAAAATAATCTTGACAAGTGTTTTTTTTTTATTTAAAAAAATGTTATATTATGTTTTTGTTTTTGGGGGTACATAGAATAATCTTTAACAAATGTATCATTTCATCATGCAGATAGAGGAGTAGTACGTCCAGCAGATATGCCAGCATTGGGGCATCGCAAAGATGCTTAGGTTGTAGTTGATCAGGGGGTAGCAATAGGAGAACTCTAGGAGGTTGAAAGAAACCTCCAAGGCCTCACGACAGGTATCCCTCCTCTCAGGAGGTGGGAAATACCACTACATCTACAGAGACACACTGTGGGGGTGTCCGAGAGTTTTAACTCTCTACTGAGGAGAATAGCCCGTGCAGTGATATATTACTCGCAATATAATGTGATGCAGGGAGATTAGGATCTTCCTAATGATTGTATAGTCCGTAGGACGATTTTTATGGGTGTGAGGACCCACAGTTTGCCTATCTATGTACCATTTTTTATGTAATCAAAATTTTTCAGTCACACCGTATATATATATACATTTCTGAGTTTTTACAGTGCCAAAAGATTTTCAACTGATGTTTTTATGTGATGTGTTTTAATTTACATGATGATATGTGATGTGATTCATTTCCTTTATGAAATCTTATCTATGTGCGAGATATCTATCCATAATGTAATTTTCTAGCGAATCCAAAATGGTATTAAGTTCTCTTGGTATGTGTCGATATTTGATAAAATCAAACATTTGTTGAAGACGGCACACTCGTAGATGGAGACGTAGCATGATAGGGTTTCAAATAGCGTAGATACGATTGAGTTGATATACCATAAGTTGAGAGTCTATATGAACAATTATGTGAGAAATGCCTAGAGAGGATGCTTTGGTTAAAAGTCCAATGATAGTATGATATTTTTCCATGTTATTAGTTGTCAATCCTAAGCAAATACCTCCTGAACTAACCAACTCATCAGAGTGGTAAATGACCCAAGCTACGGAGGAAACATTTTGGGTGTGTCGACTAGCACCATCGGCAAACCCGACAAAGATAGGAAAGGAAGATGTCATCTATGCATGAAAAACACAAGACATAGTATAAGTGGCCAAGGAAAAACTCGAGCACGCAAGAGAAAAGACACACCAAAAAAATAAAAATACAATAGTGTACAAAGAATGTACGCTAGATGTCCTAGGCATAGTACTTCTTCAAGTAAAGCCCGTTCTGGGGCTCGCCCAGGGAAACTCCATCGTAATCGACTAGTTCGTAGGAACCTCTATGTAGAACATGTTTCACGATGTAGGGACCGTGCCATAGAGGTTCTAACTTCCCTGTCCCTAACTTATCGTGAGCCTGGTCATATACGAGGACTAAGTCTCCTTCTGAAAAAGTGCGAGGATGGACGGATTTGTTGTATTAATGTTTGATTCTCTTTTGATGCATCTCATTAACGAGATCAACATCACGACATGTTTCTTCCAGTCTAGTCAAGTGTAGGAAACATTCTTCTTCAACATAAGTATGGGGCAGGAGTTCTACTTTAATTTTTAGTGAAGGAATTTCACACTCGATTAGTAAGACAACCTCAATGCCATATACTAACTAGAAGGGAGTGAATCCAGTAGCAGTTTTTACTGAGGTCCGATAAGCCCAGAGAGAGGGAAAAAGTTGTAAATGCCAAGATGTCTTGTTTACCCCTACCATCCATTGGATCATCATTTTGAGGACCTTGTTGATAGCTTCAACTTTTCCATTAGCTTGAGGGTAGTAGGGATATGAATTCTTGTGGAAAAAACCCAACTTGGTATGAAACTCATTCATCATCTAGTTTTGAAAATGGGAACCATGATCAGTGACAATGGCTTGTGGAACACCAAAGCGAGTGATGATGTGATTAAAAAATAAAAGTGTTTCAGTACGGACGTCGTTCATAAAGGTAGGCATAGCCTTAGCCCATTTTATAAAGTAATCGAAGACGACGATTATGTAACTGTGCCCCCTGAATGAGGTAGGCTTATACTACATGAAATCAATGCCCCATTGGGCAAAAGGGCCAATGGTAATAACAGGATGCAGCAGAGCAGGGTGGGTGTGTGCCCTGTTTTGGAAAACTTGGTAGGGTGGGCACTTTTTGACGACCTCCATACAATATTTGAAGATGGAGGGCCAAAATTATCCAGCACATAAAAATTTCTAGGCGGTAGACATCCCATAAAGGTGACCGCCACATGCTCCAAGGTGATAGTCATTGAGGATGCATTCATCCTCTTCATGAGTGAGACATCATCGCAGGACAGTATCAATGCCATGACAATATAAAGTGTCGTCGATAATAAGATAACGACGAGAGTGGTGGAGAATACAGTGGAGTTCTTCGTGAGAGATATCGGGATGAAAATGTTGTGTCTAGAGATAGAGAATTATGTCTCCATACCAGGGATTAGAAATTCTAATGAGGAATAGAGATTCGTCAAGAAGAGAATCGCTAGGCTCATCTTCTTCATCAGCATGAGGAAAATTGCAAATGAGTTCTGCGAACACCAGGGACTTTTTAGATTTGGACTTGGCAAATTCAAGATCAAATTATTAAAGGATTACGATCCATTTAGAGTATTTGCCCCCAAGCACCTGACGTGTCAGGATGTGATACATGGGATTTGAATCTGCGATAACTGTGGTGGTGCGTAACATAATGTAGTGATGAAATATTTGGATGGCGATGACCGCTACTAGAGCCAAATTCTCAACATGTGAGTAATGAAGTTCAGGTCTAGATAGACTTTTACTCGGGTAATAGATCACATGTTCTTCAATGGAAGAGTCCTCTTGAACTAACACCATGGAAATAGTGGAAGTAGAGGCCGCTAAGTAAAGGATATAATCCTTTGTATAGTCTGGAGGATGTAACAAAGGAGTGTTAGTTAGTGCATGCTTGAGAGCATCGAACGATCGTTGAGCATTGTCATCATAGATGAAAGGGGTGTCTTTCCACAACAATCACATGAAGCCTTTAGTGATCTCAGCGTAGTTATGAATAAATCTATGAAGAAAGTTTGCTTTCCTTGACAAACTTTAGAGTTTTCGTAGGTTGGTAGGTGGGGGTAAATCTATAATAGCTCGAATTGTTAAGGGATCCACCTGAATCCTGTCCTTGGAGACAACAAAGTCAAGAAGACGACCGGATTCGACAGCAAAAATACACTTTTGTGGGTTAAGACGAATGTAGTAACCAACATCAAAGAAAGATTAACCCATAGATGACTGATATGGTTGGATCATCTGGATGAGTGGGTGGGTAAGTCATTGAGGTAAGGTTCCGCAATATGTTTGATATCATGGAAAGCGTATGACATGGCTCATTGGAACGTAGCCCCAACAGTTTTAAGGCCAAATGGTATCTTTCGATACATGAAATTTCCCCATGGGCAGATGAAGGCTATCTTATGTTGATCAACTGGTAAGATCTCAATCTGTCTATACCCTAAGAAACCATCCATAAAAGAGAAAATTATGCTACCAATGTAATTATCAATAATCTAGTTGATAAAGGGTGTTGGGTAGTTGTATTTTGGACAAGCCTTATTAAGATCCCTATAATCAACAAAGACGTGAATGGTCCCTTGTTTCTTAGTAACCAGAACAATATTGGAAACCCATTTTTCCAAGGGGACAGGATAAATGAAGCCAGATTTCAATAACTTTTCAACCTCTTCCTTAATAGCCACAGTATTTTTAGGGTGGACTGGGCAGAGTTTTTGTCGAATAGGTTTGACACCGAGGTAGGTTTTAATATCATTTACAATGATCGACGAGTCAATCCCGAGAATCTCTACGTAGCTCCAGGCAAAGACATTGCAAAATTCTTTAAATAAAGAAGTATAAGAGACCACTTCCTCGGGTGAGAAATTATCTCCGAGGTTAATGTTTTCCACAACACCTTCCTTGATTGAAATATCAATAACGATCGTAGATGATATGTTGCCCAAATTCCCCTCATAAAGAGTATCTTGTGTGAGGATGGGATATTGCGGAAAATCAACAACATCAAGAGGGAAGACAGAGTGTATGTCTTCTTGAATTTATTCGAGAGGTGGAAGAAAAGAGGACCGATGATGGCTATCATCCCAAGGTACATCGTCGATGCTAAGAATTTACATTATGGATTCATTGGAAGGAAACATTTGAGAAATGTATTCGATTGCATACGACAAGGAATTTAACCATGATGGTATCAAATAAGTGTCAGGTGCCAAGAGATGTTGGTCATCCGAAGAGGGAGAGGCAGATTGGATGACAACGTATGAGGTTTCGGCTAGACTAAGTAGCATGGTGTCACCTAGTGCATCGAATTCCAATGGACTGGGTACAATCCAAGGGTCATATGATTCCAAGGATTGATAAACCGTAGTCAAAATCATATTGATCGTGGCAATATGATGTGCAGTGGGTGGAATTGGTGTAGGGAAGGTACCCATGAGGCTAGAATCGTTCAACAAGCCAACACCAATTCTTTCATACGTGTTTTTGTGATCTCCCAAGAATAGAATATTGTTGGTAGAAGGAGCGTGAGCATCAGGTGTGCAGAAATCCAACTCATCGATGGTGACAATTGTTCCTTGATGAGGAAATTTCACACATCAAAAAATTGACGAAGCGACAGTGGTCATAGCATAGAACCAACATAGTCTGAGCAACAAATTGTAATTGAGGGGAGCATCGACCACCTCGATGTCAACAGAGACAATTTTTCCACCTAATTGGATGGACAGGGACTGCAAAAGCCCATGGGGATGGAAATTGTTGGTGCGTAAATATGTTCAATGTATATCTCACACTCATTTAAATGTCAATTCGGGATTCTTAATTGAAAGAGTCATTACATTATATGTGTCGAGAACCAGTAACCTACCTAAGTCTGTTGCATATAGGAAATAATTAATAACATAAAAATCATGTTTCTAATATTTCTAAATACTTCAAAGTATTATTTGAACATAGAAGAGAAAATTGATAATGAAACTTAAACAAACAGTCAATCAAAGAGATGTTGTCCTATAGAAACAAGTCTGTTCATTTTAGGCGCTTGAATTGAAAAGATGAACTTTAAGAAGCTTGTCTCTTGTAGCAATTAAAACAATCAATTCCAACAATTCTTGAAACAAAATCCAACTTCAACCTCATGTAATTTCAATCAAACCAGCACAAGGAAAGTTCATTATAACTGAAATACTTTATTACAGAGCATGAAGATGAAATCTAATGTCTCTTGGTCCCTTGCGATACTAGTTCTACTACAGTCATAAACTCAAAATATAAGTCCCACACTTCAAGTTATGAAATAGATACCTTCAACATCTAGGAATGAAATGTCTATTCGATATAACACTTGCTTATTCACACTAATCCAGAATGATTAACTCAATGCTCAATCTTGAAAATGAAGTAAAGACCAATCACACACAGGATGTTGTAAACTATCCACACAGACACACAGAATGTATACAAGGAGGTTTACCTTAGTTGGGGCAGTGGGCCCTTGCTGAACCAACAGGGAACCTCTTAAGGAAGTAACAGACTAAAAATTTTCACTCACATCCAAGAATTGACATAAAAGATCTTATGTATTAGTTCAGCTGGTAAATTGGATCAACAGTCTTTTACTTCATACATGACAATGATAAGTATTGTCTAGTTCTTACAATATAATTTTTACATTCGCTATTATCACTAGCTATCATCTATACATCATTTCTTATATAAGGTAAGCTGATACTATCAATATCTATGGATAAACATTAAACAGTTTGAGAGATTTCACATTTAAGATTTACATCAAATTTTTAGGAATCGACTCCATCCTCATGACATGAAGTGCATGAGCGATGGAGTCTCTTGCAACTGGAAAACTAACTCGGGCACTTCTATCCAAATGTCTTCTCGAAATATTCACCATTATTCAGGTCCAACTGGTGCATTTTGGAAACAGAGGTTCTGGTACCGGATTGCACACAGTCGTGAGTCTAGTACCGGAATAGAGCAGAGCAGGTAGTACCAGATTAGCACACGTCTTGGTACCAGATTACATGGTGTCTGGTAGTGCCGGATAGACTGCTCATAAATCAAATCATTAGGACTATACAAAATAAAACACTTTCAATCGAATTAATTTAAGAAAGTTAAACAAACATGCTTTGAATCATCAATTACCTCTTGTAGACATGACATAACTATTAGGCATGTGTTTTGGGAGGGAGTAGTCCAGTATAGGTTTATAACAGAGGCAAAAAGGCTTAGATATAGAGTAATATAGGACATTATCTATGTCAAAATAGAGACTCAACATTTCCCCCATGCTGAAGGTGTTGTATGTCCTCATGCAACGTTATAAAAAATTGATACCCAAAAACTTTTTTCACAATTGGAACCTCCTCTGTCATTCCTTCGATTGCAAGATATTAACACCAGAAGATTCACTCTTCAATTCCTTCTTGATCACACTAGTGTAATGGATCAATCGCAAGACCTTGTTAAGTTTGGTAGAGACCTCTGCATGCTGCTCTTTCAATTCTGCATTCTCTGCCTTGATATGTTTGTCTAGTATTTTGTATTCTTCAACTTCTTGATTCAATCTCTCAATTTCTGTTAATAACATTTGTTCATTCAGGGACTTGTCTGGGCTTGGTGTGAGTACTTTCTTGGCCACCATCTCTCGACCCTCTTTTTCTTTCCTCGGACTCCTCAAAGACTTTATTATCATCTTTCGTCTACTCAGGGACTTGCCTAGACTCGGTGTGAGTGCTTCCTGAGTTACCACCTCTAGAGATTCTTTTCCTTTCCTCAAATCCATCAAAGTCTTTGTCACCAACCCTTCTATCTCACTTATTGTTACTAGTCCTTCTGTTTCACTTGTGGTAGCTCCCCAACCACTCCCTTTTTCTGGAGAACTTGGAATATCCATGGATTCTCTTTGAGGAGAAAGTATGTTAAGAACCAAGGACTGAATACAAAAGAACCACAATAGATATACAAGAACAATATGCAAAATCTCTTTTATTACTATCAAACCCTTAGGGTAGGGCAACACCATACAATGGATCTTATTATGGAAGGGATCCTCTCCTGTTCACTTGCCTCTTCGAGGGGGAATCCTCCTATTGAGCTATCACTCCACAATACAATACTTCTCTTCATGTCTCATTACATTGCTTGAATCCCTTTATATAGTGTTACCATCACCTAAGAACATTCTAGAGGAGGAATCTTCTAGAAGTAGAACCTTCTAAGAAGTTCTCTTACATTTAGTATATCTAATTACCCATTTATTATATCTAACTACCATAGTGGGCCTTATTTAATAACATAGTAGACCTAGTCCACCTTACATTGAATGACCTCCACTATTATCACTATGAGCCCTCTGGGTCCCCCCACTACCTCTCTAGCTACCTTACATTCCATCCCCCTTATGAAAGCGTTGTCCTCAATGCTTGATGTACAACCATATACCAGGGTCCCATGGATAATTGTGGACCATAATGCTGAAGAAGACTAAAGAACCAAAGTCCCATGTAGAAAGGACATCCACCATGTTGAAGTAGTCCAACCACCATTGTAATCCCGGGTCCCATGTCCAAGTGCTCATGTGAACTCCCCGTGGAATATTTTGAAACCTAATAACCAACTCCAAATGATGCTCCAAAGACTGACACCTATCATGTGGATCCAAATAAGAAGATCCATCCACATAGTGGAAAAGGGTCATAGCAAAATCTGGAAGGAATAATACCACTGTAGATTATGCAGACTGAATGCTGGTAACTAGCTCCTGATGTGGGACATTGATGTTCTCTACAAAAAGTGGAGTAGAGTCATCAAATAAAATATGGAAGTGGTTGTCATCCCATAAATGACAACTATCCATATACCAATCATCACAATCGTCCTCAAAATCATACCAAGCACATATTTCTTGATTATATTCATCCCTGATGATGTCTTCCATAAGAAATCTCTCCTGCATGCTATCCAATGAACTACGAAGACTATTATTGAGGCCATCTGCAAGGTCATGAAATTTGTCATGCAATATGTCACACAATGTGTTATACAATTGAGACTTGAATGCTTCAAGAATTTCTTTGAGGTTTTGAGACCAAATAGCCATCTAAGTACCCTATGAACCCTTCGGTCCCGCAGCCGTCATGAAAAAACCCAAAAAAATAGAACAATAAGTTACAACAGAAAATCGCAGTTTTTTCTGAAAAAACCCTAAAAAACTGTTGAATTTAAAATGCTCATAACTTCACTTCCTGGACTCCGTTTCGGCTGATTTTTTTTTTTTAATGGGGTAAAATTGTGAGAAGAAATCATATATGTAATTTGTTTGATAAAATTCGGCCTCCAGCTATTATAGAAATAAAAACAAATCTCCCCATCATCCATGGAAAAAACCTTGAAAAATTGCAGATTTTAAAACTTCAATATCTTGACCTTCCGGACTCCGTTTTGAACGATTTTGTTTTTCAACTTGGGTGTTTTTCTGAGAGGAACTCAGATATACAACCTGTTTCAGAAAATTTTGTACATAAATATACCAAACATTTATGGAATGTTGCGGCCCTCTTTTTTCTTCTCCGAAAAACAATCTGCAAAAATAAAAAATATATGCCCACAATGTCTGCCAAGAAAAGTGCTCTGATACCACTTGTTAAGAATCAAATACCTGAATACAAAATATCACAATAGATCCAAAGATATATGAATACAATCACCACACAAGATATATTAAACCATATAGAAAACCACAACTTTATTATAGAAACCCTTAAGGTAGGGCAACACCATACAATGGATCTTATTATGGAAGTGATCCTCTCCTGTTCACTTGCCTCTTCGAGGGGGCATCCTCCTATTGAGCTATCGCTCCACAATACAATACTTCTCTTCATGTCTCATTACATTACTTGAATCCCTTTATATAGTGCTACCATCACCTAAGAACATTCTAGAGGAGGAATCTTCTAGAAGTAGAACCTTCTAAGAAGTTATCTTACATTTAGTATATCTAATTACCCATTTATTATATCTAACTACCATAGTGGGCCTTATTTAATAACATAGTGGACCTAGTCCACCTAACATTGAATGACCTCCACTATTATCACTATGAGCCCTCTGGGTCCCCCCACTACCTCTCTAGCTCTGGTCCCACTTGTTAAGAACCAAGGACTGAATACAAAAGAACCACAACAGATATACAAGAACAATATGAAAAATCTCCTTTATTACTATCAAACCCTTAGGGTAGGGCAACACCATACAATGGATCTTATTATGGAAGGGATCCTCTCATGTTCACTTGCCTCTTCGAGGGGGCATCTTCCTATTGAGATATCGCTCCACAATACAATACTTCTCTTCATGTCTCATTACATTGCTTGAATCCCTTTATATAGTGCTACCATCACCTAAGAACATTCTAGAGGAGGAATCTTCTAGAAGTAGAACCTTCTAAGAAGTTCTCTTACATTTAGTATATCTAATTACCCATTTATTATATCTAACTACCATAGTGGGCCTTATTTAATAATATAGTGGACCTAGTCCACCTTACATTGAATGACCTTCACTATTATCACTATGACCCCTCTGGGTCCCCCCACTACCTCTCTAGCTACCTTACAAAGTATGTTTGGAGTTGTCGCATGTTTGGTCATACTTCTGGTGGTCTTTCGTATGGGTAGCGAGGATTTCTTAGAATTGCTGATAGGGGTAGGAGTTTCTTCAAACAATTTCCTTTTCTTAGATTTACTGAGAGGGGTAGGCATGGACACCTATTCCTCCTGTGTTGACTTGACTTTTATCTTGCGGGCTTGAATTGTAAATTATGGGGTTTTCTTCTGTTGGCAAACCCGTATTCCTATCCTAGAAGATTGAGGCATGGGCTCTGGAAATTGTGCCTCCTTCCCTTCTAGTTTCTTTTTATTTTTACTTGTAACCTTAGCAGTTTCCTTGAGTTCACAACCTGAGTTTTGGGAAGGCCGAGTAACTTCAGAAATACTTTTCAATTATTTAGAGGATTTCGGAGGGGGTTTTATAGTTGGCTCTAGTAAAATATCATGTTGATCCATCTCCTCCTTTTGTTTCTTATTATGTGATCGTTGGTATTTAGGGTGAAGGACCGAACTAGACACTTTAGCTTGTGCAGACTTTTTCTTGCTTTGTAAATGGAAGTCAGGGGTCTTTTCTATTTGACTGGCTAGTTCTGATGACATTTCTACAATTGTTTCATGAACGCTATCCGATTGACCACCTAGTTTTGAGCCTTCTTTTTGTCTTTTACTCCTTTGAACCGAGGTAGGACTTACTCATTGGAATTGAGTGGCTATCTTCTTTATTGATATAACAAGTTCCCCTATGATATACTTTTCTATCACTAATTTCTCAATGGGCTGAGATCAGCTGGGCATAGAAGTGTCTTCTTTACCTCCTGATGTCATTTTTCTATCTTTATTTGCCTTTCTACTTGAGCCTTCATTGTGTGTCCCTGCCTCCTGTGTCTCGACCGATTTGGATTTTTCTTAAGCGAAACTCTATTGGAGTAACTGCTTCCAACTACCCCCTTGTGTTTTTAAAGCATGAATAACCAGAAGTTTAATTAAACCGTGATGATGAAGGCTAGTCTCAAGTTGATTGGAAACTGACCTCACCCCTCTTGCCATTTTCTTTAAACTCGTCCATAAAAAGTGTGGAAAATTAATCTGTGGTCCTCCCTCGAAATGTGATAAAAGATTTAAATGATAAATGAAGGTCACGACATACCTTCCCTTGCAGGTGAGGAATTTATGCAGACTTATAAGCATCGTCCAATATTCATATTTGATGTAGCTTTGAGGGATTCCCTTGGTCCAATCGGGGTCATGATGTTCTGGCTTGAGGAATTTTTGAGAGAGATTTTTGTCAACGATCACTCTCTTGAAGTATTTTTCTCTAGCCATCGGGAGACCCATAGCTTCTGCTATAGTGGCCTCTGTAATTGTTAACTTCACATACCCAAGCTGCACATTTTCTCCATCATATGTCTGTGCAAAGACGAGACAAATTCCCCCATGATGAACTTTAAATTTCTCCAAGAATGGCACCCACCCTGCCTGTTCATATTTTTTCTTACAAGCCTAATATTATGTTGTTTCTATGTACATTTGAAATATGGGCTCATGCCTGTTGACCCCCATGCTAGCTTAAACAATTCTCTCGAGTGGATAAAGCACGGACAGAGCATTGAGGGTTGAGTACCGGATGATAGAGTATTGGTTGGGAAAAATATGCAAGGGATACGAAGGCATAGGGTGTCTGTAGATGGTGTGACAACAACGGTAAATAACGCTCATCTGGATGGCAGAGACATCCAGAAGAGAATTTATGAATGGAAGTGTAGATTACAATGTTCATGTTGATACTCATGATGATATGGTGAGGTAGGTCGGATCTACTAACGGTTTCTAGATTCATGGGAATCTTGGTGTCGGACAATATTCATGGAAGGATGTGGTCGTTATGATCGGGACTCGTGTATGTGAAATCGGATGGGATCATTACTCAGTATGTTGTGATTCATGGTTCGTGTCATCTCATATAGTATGACAACAAATCATAAGTTTATGGGGTTTATTTACTGGATACACAGAGGGAGTATGAGTTTGATCCGGTAAAAGACATCATGAATTGGCACTCTTGATATTTCATAGGACACTTCTTCCTCACAGAAGTGAGGTCTAAGATTTCTATAGATATTCGTGACAAAACATGGGTACGTCATGATCCAAGAGCATTCATATGTTCTAAATGCATATTTAGTCTAATTCCGTTAAATAACACGAAAAAAGTGTCAAATCTGTATGTCCTAGCACTAATAATTGGACAACGACTTGGAAGCATGATGAAAGTTACCCGTCATATTATTTCCAGTACTGAAACATCTACGTACCAGATCACCTAGGTGCCGAGTTGAAATTGGTATGGGATCATCTGAGTATCAGATCACCTGTGTGTATAATTTGTAGTTGGTACAGGATCACCTGAGTACCGGATTACCTGAGTGCCAGATCATTTGTGTGTAAAATTGGTAATTAGTACCGGAATAGCGCAGGGTCCCTTCTTTCATACTGGATAGGATCTGGTACTGAATAGGCACAATGAGATGATTTGGTACAGGGGTGGCCCTTCGTACTGGATGAACATAGAGGTGATCATTGATGTGATATAAGTGTTTGCACTCTTTTCGTCGATGTGTGAGCAAAAAGTGAGTGCTTACATGCCTAGTTGGGCTCTGCTAGTCATGACAGCTGTATGTAAAGAGGTTAGAAAGAAAACAATAGAGCTATTAACAAGAATTAAATAAAAACTAAATAAAATCATGGGCATGAAAATAAAAATAAAAACAAATGAAAGTGGACTAATGTCACCAATAGATAGGCTGATCTGATTAGTGAAATCCAGAGGTACACAAAGGGGAAAGGGGACTTGGGTCCCTTCCTTCTCCAATGGAAGGCTCTTGA
>ML822540.1:75158-94622 GCA_009831015.1 Picea engelmannii | reverse complement strand
ATTTTTTAGCCAATTTTGTATAGTTTTGGCCCTTTTGTTGTGCTGTGGAGTTAATCCTTGTGCCATGAATGACTGTTTTTCTGTGCTGATGTTGCGGAGTTCTTGTCGCCCTGTGCGGACGAAATTTCAGTGATAACAATAAGAACAAACAAATGAACATTTTTCTAGTGCTTAAAATTCCTGGCACTGATTCTGGTGACAACGATTTATAGGAATAGCTGGTGTTATGTGGTCAAATTCATATGAAAAACCATGTAGTTGCCAAATTTTATAGAGGAATAATGTAGGAAATCTTTGTAATAGGAGGGTACTTTGTAATGACTAGTGACTGAGATGACATAACTCCTCTTCTTCTGGAACCAAGGTGACCACGCTTTTGCTGGCATTTCCTCTTTTATTACAATACAATAATAATCCTAACTACTACCTTTCTGTGGATTTTTATTGAGCCCAGATTAGTTAATGCTAGCCAGTATTTTCAATTTTAAAGAGTCTTAAAAACTTAAAGGAAACTCTCTATACTGTCCCGTGGATTTTTATCGAGTCTGGGCCAGTTCTTGCTCACCAGTATTTTCAATTTTAAAGAGTCTAAAAAACTTAAAGAAGACTCTGTATACTGTCCTGTGGATTTTTATCGAGCCCGGGCCAGTTTCTACTCACTGGTATTTTCAATTTTAAAGAGTCTGAAAAACTTAAAGAAGACTCTCTTTGGTAGTTGTCCTCATTTTTTTATCTACATGGGAACACCACCAATTTTTTATTTATTTTTTCCTTTGTTAGTTACACCAAAAATAAATAAAAACTTCATCTCATGACACACCTATGTATAGAAAATGAATTTATACAATTTGAACTTACTATGGTAGGTCAACAGGAGGAGAAACCCTCTTTCTTACCAGTTGCATTTCGGAAGTCTGAAGAACATTTTTGACAAAATCCTTCTTTGATAGATGTTTGTGATAAACCTTCAGTAGATGCCCATTTACAACAAGGGAAGTCTGATTTTCATCAATAGTCTTTATCCTTACTGCACCATTTTCATAGACTATATCAACCTCATAGGGCCCCATCCATCTGGTAGACAGTTTGCCTTTAAAAATTTTGAATCTGCTATCATATAGGAGGGCCCAATCACCTAGTTGGAAGGACTTCTTTTTAATGTACTTGTCATGACATTTGTTCCTTTTCTCTTGTATCAGGGTGGTTCTTTGTAGAGAATCCTATCTTATCTCATCAAGCTCATTCAATTGTAATAGCCTCCATTTTTTAGCTTCGTTCAGGTCCATTCCTAATTGCATGGCAATTCTGAAAGTCTTTACCTGAAACTCTATGGGCAGTAGTACCCGCTTCCCATACACCAACTCATAAGGTGTATGGCCTGTTGTATTTCTCCAGGATATCCTATAGGCCCACAAGGCCTCAGGCAACTTATCATCCCAGTATTTGTGATGCAGCTGAACAGTCTTAGTGAGGACAGCCTCTATCACTTTGTTGATTGATTCCACTTGGCCATTGGCTTGGGGGTGATAGGTCAAAGAATTTATGTGTTTGATATTGTATTGTTTGGTAAGAGCCTTGACCAAATTTGAGGTGAATTGTGTCCCTTGGTCAGTGACTATTTCCCGAGGTACCTCGAAACGAGTGAAAATTTCCTCAAAGAGAAAGTCTACAACAGATTGTTCATTGTCTGTGCAAACTAATATTTATTTTTTTCTGCGGGACATGGGATTGATAGGTCCTACAAAATCTAAGGCCTATTTTTCAAAGGGTTTGATTACTACTTGGGCTTGGAGTGGCATTTCGTCGAATGATGTAGGTTTTCCCATTATTTGGAAATCATCGCAGCTGGCCACATCTTTCTTTGCATCTTTGAAAATGGTCGGCCAATAATAGGTAGATTGTAGGATTTTGTAAGCTGTCCTTTTGTCAGCAAAGTGGCCTCCACGTGGGACATCATGGCAGGCTCTGAAGATATCCTGCATTTCATCTTCCTGGACACATCTTCTGATTACCAAATCAGGTCCCGTTCGATATAGGGTATCCTCATACCACATATAATTGGCACTTAGCTGAATGATTCTTTATTTTTCTCTGGATGTCATACCTTGAGGCAGCTTGTCGGTTACCAAATAGTTGGCTACATCTGCATACCAAGGGGTGAAAGAATAATTGGAAAATAAATTCTCATTTGGAAAATCATCATCTACTGGAGTACTGTCACCTATATGGATAAGCCTAGACAAGAAATCAGCAACCAAGTTGTCTCTTCCAGGCCTATCTATGATAGTGATATTGAATTCCTGTAGTAACAACAACCATCTAGTTACTCTAGCATTTGTAACAGGTTTATTCATTAGAAATCTGATAGCTGAGTGGTCAATGTGAACAAAAACTTTGTATCCTATTATATAGTGTCTAAACTTGTTGATGGCATGCACTACTGATAAAAATTCTTTCTTTGTGAAAGTATAGTTTGCTTCAGCAGGTGAGAGGTTCTTACTAACGAAGTATATAGCATAAGGAATCTGCCCTTTCCTTTGTCCTAATACAAATCCCAAAGTGGTATCTGAGGCATCTGTACAGATATGGAAATGAAGAGACCAGTTTGGACCTCTCAAAGAAGGGGCACTTGAAAGTTTTGTTTTTAAGATTTCAAAGGAGATTTGGCATTGCTCATTCCAACAAAATTCAACATCTTTCGTTAGTAGTTTGAAAATGGGGGCAGCTAGGTTCGTAAAATTTTGAATAAACCTCCTATAGTAGCCAGCATGCCCTAAGAAACTTTTTATTTCCTTTTGTGAGCTAAGGATATTAATTTGGGAAATAATGTCAATTTTGGCAGGGTCCACTCTTATTCCTGTATCGGAGATGTGGTGACCTAGAACAATTCCTTCAATAAGAAACATTCTCGATTTTTCATGACTGAGTGAGAGGTTGGTCTCTTTACATCTAACTAGTACCTTCTTCAAATTATCCAATGCCTATTGGAAATCATCCCCATATACCGTGAAGTCATCCATGTAGACTTCCACACAATCATTGGTCAAATAAGAGAAAATAGCCAAGACAACCCTTTGAAAGGTAGCAGGGGCATTACATAACACAAAGGGGAGAACCCTATAGGCATAGGTTCCCTAAGGACAGGTGAATGTGGTCTTATCCTGGTCTTCTGGTGAAATTTGTATTTGGTTGTAACCACTAAACCCATCCAGGAAAGAAAAGTACCTCTTCCCAGATAAAGTATCCAAGACCTGATCTATGAAAGGTAAAGGGAAGTAGTCCCTATAGGTGGCCTTGTTTAGTTCTCGAAAGTCCACACAAATCCTCCATTTCCCATTTTTCTATGGTACAATAACTAATGGGGAAACCCATTTTCTATCTGATATAGGGTAAATGAAATTGGTTTGTAGGAGTTTTTGGAGTTCTTCCTTTACTATATCTTTCAAGGCTGGGTTCATTCTTCTTTGGGGATGCCTGATGGGTCTGATCTAATTGTTAGTGTAAATATGATGCATACAGGTATCTGGGTGGATCCATTTCATGTCAGAGTAACCCCATGCAAACGCATCATATTTCCCTTGAATCATTTGTACCATCTTTTGTTGTTGATCTATTTCTAGGCTGGCATTGATATATAAGGACTTTCCAGGGCTGATTTCAACAACTTGGATAGCCAATTCCTTCCCTTCCTCTACTTGTGAAAGAGTGGCTATTGTAGAAGTGGAAGAGTGCCAAGTTTCTTGAAATTCAGGGCTAAAGATGTGTGTGTAGTTAGGGAAAGATTGGGGATAGTCAATGCATGCCGAAGCAGCCAAGAATAGACTTAGGATTTTTTCTTCAGAGTGTTCTTGTGCTCCTTTTACTTGTTCAAGTGTCAACAAGGGATAAGTACAGTCCTCTTCCCCATAAGGATTCTCCAACCAGAGATGAACTTCAGCGGATGATTGGGCGGGGGGGAAAAGGATAAGTTTCTGACTTTGAGTACCATTGGAAATTATCATTTCTCCAGATCGACAATGGATGAATGCATCAGTAGTGGCCAACCAAGGTCAGTTGAGTACCACTGGGTGTTCTAGTTTGGGGAATTTGGGATGGATTACCAAGAAATCCACAGGGTATTCCCAAGAGGCCAATGTCATTGTTATATCATCTAAACTTCCTACTGGGGTGATGACTGATTTATCTGCAAGCTCTAGCAAATTTTGTGTAGGTCTTAAGTGATCTAGTTGCAGTGTTTTCATAGTTTTTACTGACATCACATTTATTGCTACCCCTAGATAAATCAATGTGTTAGGTAAGGAAACACCATTGATTTCTATGGTTACTACTGGGTTCCCTGGATCACTATACTTGGACGAAATTTCTGTTATAAATTTGGATAACTTCCCTACCACCCGTATGATAGGAGGTTCCTTCCTCTTTCTCCCTGGTTTTTTAATGCAAAGGTCCCTTACAATTTTAGCATAGATAGGTATGTCTTTAATGGCCTGTAGTAGTGGGATCTTTACACATATATTCCAGAGTTTAGTCTCTAGATTATGTTCTAGAGGTTCCTCATTTTTCTTTATGAGCAACCTTTCTGGGTAAGGGGGATTCATTTCATGGGGTGTTTCTTCTACAAGGGAGTTGGGAGAAGGAATTTCTTGTGGTACTGGAGTGTTTCTTTCTTCGTTCAATGGATCAGCCCTCTGTTCTTCTCTTTTAACCGTTTGGACATCTATTTATTCTTCTTGGTTTGTGTGATTATGCACTTCTTCTTCTTGAATGACCATAGTGGGATTTGTTTTGTTTACAATCCTTCCTAATATTAATTCAATTCCATTAAATGGATTTGGTGTTATTACATATGTAGGAAAGGTTTTTACTTCAACATTTTGTATAGGTTGTGTCGGTCTGTTATTTGGGTTAGGGATAGGTTGTGCAGGAATAGGGGTAGGTCGAGGAGGGTTTTGGATGGGTGCAACTTGCATTGGTTGTTGTATATTTAGATTCATGGGTAGTGCAAGTGGTTTTTGTAGTTGTGGGGGTGGAAGAAGAGCAGGGGGGTTAAATCCTGGGAGCAACTATGAAATATTCGAAGGATATTGTGGATAGGTGGGAAATTTTTTTGGTTGAAAGGGGAAATTTCCATATACAGGTCCTCTCCACCCCTGTTGCCAAGGTTGGGTTTGTGTCGACCACTGAGGATAAGACATGGGGGGTACCTATTATTGTTGGGGGTATTGTGTAATTGGGTCGAAAAACATGATGGGGTTTTGTTGTCTCCATGGTATCCTAGGGGGGTAGGATGTATTAGGTTCTCCTCCTCCCTTGAACATGGCCTTGAGTCTAGGAAGAGAAGGGAATTTGTTAGTAGGATGGTCCTTTATGCAAAGACCACATATTTCAATAACATTGAGGGGGAATTCTTTTTTAGGGTGTTTCCTCCTACACTGATGACAGAAAATTGCTAACGCAACATTTTCTTCCTCTTGTTTTCTTTTAACTTTCATGGTATCTAGTTGGGAACTAATAGTGTTTAGGATATCTGTTTTAAATTTTTCCAATAGATTTCCTAGTTCAATCCTCATGACACCTCTAGATGTGGGTTTAACAATTCTGTTGGTAGGGTCCCTTATACTTTTCCCCATTTTAGCTTGACTGTGAGAGTATCTTTTACAATACTCTGCTATGTCTGGAAATGGATTTTGGTATACATCCCTAGAAATCATGAGGTTTAACACTTCAATGCAATCATCCCTCACACTCTTTAGAAAGACATCCCTAACTGTAGATGTATCTAAGGAAAACGACTTAGTCTTTTGGTAATTGTATAAGAACCTCTCTAGGTAGTCTTCTAAGCTTTCTTCTTCCAATTGCTGCATTTTGAATATATCATTCCTAGCATCCCTAGGTCTATAGTAATCTTGGTATTTCTAGAGGAAGGTCTCCTTCATACCATCCCAAGACAAAATTATGTATTCCCCTAAGCTCATGAACCACCACAGTGCCGAATCTTTTAGTGTGGTTGGGAAAAGTTTTAATTTTTGAGCATTATCTCTATAGTTATAGATCCTACACAATATGTCAAATTAAAATAAAAACGAGTCAGGGTATTCTGTCGACATACCTCGGAAATGAGGAAGTGAAGATAATGGAATGTTCTTCATAGAAACGTCTTTAGAAATATCCAGTATGGGGAATCCAAATGTCTTTGTTTCATTGGCTATGTTTCCCTCTTCTTCTGCCATGTTTCCAAGCAATCTGTAGGGAGGTGGTGAATTTTCTCCACTGAGTGATGGTTCCACCACTAGGTTAAGTGGTATCTCTGGTAGTTCCAAGGTTTTGTGTGGCCTCCCAACAACAGATGCAACCTCTTCTATTACCACCTTTTCTTCTTTTCCAGTTTTTCCTCTGGATGGGGTCGCCAGTGCTTCCTCCCTTTCTTGTTGCCTTATGTGTTTAATCTGAATAGTGGCTTCATATCTAGTGCCTTTTTCTATTGTTTCAATTTTTGCCTTTGAGCTCTCTCCTCTGAGAATTTTTCCTGCATGAGTTTTCTATGAATTAGTATAAGGGGGGGGTTTCTTTGTTGTTTTCTTTTCTAGTTTTTTTGAGATTTTAGGAGCAATAAATCTACCTTTATTATCCCTGTACCTACTCATAAAAAAATGAAATAAATAAAAATGCAGATACCTAGTTAGAGGTAGGAGGAAAACTTGAATTTGGAGCAACCCCACCAAAGTGGATGCGCATGTTCTTACCTTTCGTCTTACCGTCTTGTCTCCGCCCTCAGATTATCCTCAAATCCAATCCAATACTTCATCAAACCAATAAAAAATATGCTACCTATTACCGTTTACAACTCCCCGGCAACGATGCCAAAATGTTGGTGCGTAAATATGTTCAATGTATGTATCACACTCATTTAAATGTCAATCTAGGATTCGTAATCAAAAGAGTCATTACACTATATGTGCTGAGAACAATAACCTACCTAAGTCTGTTGCATATAGGAAATAATTAATAACATAAAAATCTTGTTTATAAGATTTCTAAATACTTCAAAGTATTCTCTGAACCTAGAATAGAAAACTGATAATGAAACTTAAACAAATAGTCAATCAAAGAGATGTTGTCCTAAAGAAACAAGTCTGTTCATTTCAGGTGCTTGAATTGAAAAGATGAACTTTAAGAAGCTTGTCTCCTGTAGAAATTAAAACAATCAATTCCAACCATTCTCGAAACAAAAGACAACTTCAACCTCATGTAATTTCAATCAAACCAACACAAGGGAAGTTCAGTATAACTGAAAGACTTTATTATAGAGCATGAAGATGAAATATAAAGTCTCGTGGTCCCTTGTGATACTAGGTCTACTATAGTCATAAACTCAAAATATTAGTCCCACACTTCAAATTATGAAATAGCTACCTTCAACATCTGAGAATGAAATGTTTATTTGATCTAACACTTACTTATTCACACCAATCCAGAATGATTAACTCAATGCTCAATCCTGAAAATGAAGTAAAGACCAATCACACACACACTACTGTAAACTATCCACACAAACACACAGAATGTATACAAGGAGGTTTACCTTAGCTGGGGCGGTGGGCCCTTGTCGAACCAACAAGGAACCTCTTAAAGAAGTAACAAACTAAAACTTTTCACTCACATCCAAGAGTTGACATAAAAGATCTTATGTATTAGTTCAGCCGGTAAATTGGATCAACAGTCTTTTACTTCATACATGACAATGATAAGTATTATCTGGTTCTTACAATATACTTTTTACATTCTCTGTTATCACTAGCTATCATCTATACAACATTCCTTATATAAGGTAAGTTGATACTATCAATAACTATGGATAAACATTAAAAATTTTGAGAGATTTCACATTTAATATTTACATCGAATTTTTAGGAATCGAATCCATCCTCATGACACGAAGTGCATGAGTGATGGAGTCTCTTACAACTGGAAAACTGACTCAGACGCTTCTATCCAACTGTCTTCTCAAAATATTCACCATTATTCAGGTCCAATGGGTGCATTATGGAAATAGAGGTTCTAGTACCGTATTGCACACATTCGTGAGTCTAGTACCGGAAAGAGCAGAGCAGGTAGTACCAGAATAGAACACATCTTGGTACTGGAATGGATTTGGTACTAGATTACACGTTGTCTGGTAGTGTCGAATAGACTGCTGATAAATCAAATCATTAGGACTATACAAAATAAAACACTTTCAAACGAATTAATTTAAGAAAGTTAAACAAACATTCTTTAAATAATCAATTACCTCTTGTAGACATGACATAGCTATTAGGCATGTGTTTTGGGAGGGATTAGTCCAGTATAGGTTTATAACAGAGGAAACAAGGCTTAGATATAGGGTAAGATAGGGCATTATCTATGTCAAAATAGAGACTCAACAAAAACCTCGTCCATCGAAGGCGCGTAACATCGTTGGGGATTTGTTAAGTGTGTGTAATTTTAAACTTTTCCAACATGCTAAAGACATGACACAAGTTGAGGCTCCCTCATCCAAAATAGTTTGATGGATTTGTTGATTGTGAACAACAACATCAACTTGGAAAGTAAGTTGGTGGGAGAGTAGAGATGCATAATTGTCCAGGTTAAACATGATATGGTTGGTCGACGCAGGATCAACAACGCCAATAGTGACCAAGAGAATTCTACGTTGACTTGGGCAGTGCTATAGAACTTCTAACGCAGACATAGCACATGGTGCTTGAGCCAAATCTTCAAAAATGTTGTAGTTATGGGCGGCACGTGAACTAGGATTAAAGGAATCTTTAAGGATAGTGCTCATAGGAGGGCATAAGATAGAGTTAGATGTAGGTTTCTCAATCTGAAGTGGTCCAGATGGAGGGCTAACAGAGTGGACAGTGATGGATCCTATAAAGTACCAGTACCGTTAGTGTATTTTCCTTTGTCAGGGTTACCTAGTGTGTCGTATGTCTTAGAGAGAGTGGTCAAATTAATCCCATTAAACATATAAATATGTGCACTCGTCGAGGTATCATCATGAGAATGGCTAGAACTGCCCCCGGGAGAGGGGGTTTGAGAAACCATGGATTGTTGTTGAGGAAAAGGTTGACTAAGCATGGCGGGTTGGGAATTTCCTTTAAAGAGTTTGGCCACTTAATCCCAATGTGGATAGTCTCGAGTGTAGTGATCATCACCCTAGATAAGACATGGGAACTTTGGTTTCTTTTCATTAGTAGGTGGTGGGTTTTGAGCTTTCGGTTTTTCATTATTATTAGTCCTTTTGTTTTTATTCTTTGTCTTTTTCTTACCTCTATTCTGTTGTGAGGAAGTAGACTGAATTTCATTTACCTCGGAGAATTGGGTATGAGAAGAGGTAGAGGGTGTGTTCGAACTAGGATTATACGTGTAAGTAGAGCGAGGTGCATCTCCAGTCGAATGGAATGTAGATTGAGCTTTGATGAAACCAATAACGCCATCCGCATGAGATGAGGATGACATCTTAGATGGATCGGTATTAGCTCAAGCAACATTCAGAAGAAAATCATACAAAGTACGATATTGTGAATAAACCAAATCTAAGTACTGAGCCTAAAAAATTATTTCTTCCTCACTGACCATGCCACCCATAGCGACATCGGGAGTGATCAGGGATAAAATTGATTTAGTAAACCATTCTGCCAATAATATGTCAGGAATTATTACCTTGATCATCCTTCATCATCGTATCCACTCATGAATATGGTCAGAGATATGCACGAAGTCATTTTGACAAAGGGAGGTCAAGAGTTCAGTACCTGTCTCGTAGCGAATAGGTAGTTGAAAGTGTGTGAGGAAAGACATGGAAAGGGAGTTGAAATCATGAAAAGAAGCACATGGTAGTTCGATATACCACTTTGTTGTAGAGCCAGTAAGTGTTTTCTAGAAAATATGCAAATGTTTAGAATCATCCATGAGGGAGTTTGATGAACACCACAAATGGAAAGTCATCACATGGTTATTTGGATCTTTGCCATATTTTTCATCAAATTTCAGAATATCGAAAGGAAGTTTAGCTAGAATAACTGGCCAAACCGGTGAATGAAAAATAGGATCATTAGTTAACCGAGACAAGTCTGGGAGATCCAGAGTCACAAGGAAAGGTAGTTGTTGGTTAATTTGTGGATGATACTGGTGTGGCATAGGAACACCAGTGGGACCATAAACTGGGTTAGGTGGATAGTTGTAACTAGTAGGTCCTCCTACATACGGTTGTTGCTGGCCAGGATAAGCAGGATTTGATGATGGCTGAGAAACATTTGCATAACCCAGTGGGTTCTCAACATTGTAAGTTGTGTGATTTGCTTGCCCATAAGGAGGATAAACATATTTCCCTTGAGGATGGTAAGGAGTAGATCCTGGAGGCAGATAAACATTAGACCCATGAGGAGGATAAGGTTGTTGTCCCTGAGGACAACAGGTGGTGTTTGGGATGCTGCCTGGATAAGGTTGTCCATAAGATGTTCTGGAAGGAACAGGATTTGATACTCCTCCTTGTGGATTATGATATGAGTGCCCCCCAATGTGGGGTTGGGTAAACATTCCTCCTGAAGATACTCCCCAGGATTCTGAAGGGTTTCCAACAAACGAAGGTTTCCCCCCTACCAGTAGTGGATTAACGACTGGGGTATGACTGGCAAAGGGAGGTTTCACTCCAAAAGGAACATGAAAAGGGGGTTGTCCCCTGGGAGGGGTAGGGCCTCCATAGACTGGTGGTCCTCCAGGAAGGATAGGTCCACTAGATGGTGGTTTCCCTCCATTCAATTGTATTTGGCTGGCAAGGGTCTGCATTCTCTGGTGCAAAGATGTCCCAACAAGATCGTTCGGAACATGTGGAGCTGTAGAGTGAAAGTTTGTAAAAGTGGGGGTAGGGATCAAAGTGCCTTGGGAATGAGTAGAGGTGATGATTCCATCATTAGTATATACTTGTGTTGACGCAACAATAGGGTTAATGACCTAATCAATGGGGTGATTGATAGTTTGACCAAATGGTCTTGTTTCTCCAGGAGGGTCATGAGGATGAAAGGGTTGTCAAATAGATTCAAAATGCTCATAAAGTTCGTGTCCTGATGAATTCCTCCATATAGAATGAGTAGCTATGGGATTCGTATCTACTATAGTGGTAGAATGAATAAGAGTCCTATACTCATCACCAAAGGTTCGTTCTGTGGATCCCATATATGTTTCAGTAAAATCTCTCTCTAGTAATTGTGGAACCTCTTCATCTATGACGTTCCCAAGGGAGTATAAACGAAGTAAAATTGGTTCGAGAGGGGTTAATGAAACAGATGTAGTGCGAGGAGTGGGATTCTCAACCGTAACCAAAGTTCCTTCTTGATTGTCTAACTGAGGAGTAACAACACTCCCAGCGTCAGATTGATTTTCTACCTCTCCACGGTAGTTGTCTTTTGGAGGGTTATAAAGTAAGGGTTGGTAGCCTTCTGGTGGCATCCCTTGCATCCTACGCGATCGAAGAAGACCTTTATCGTCTGCAGGCTCAATTTTGGAGAATAAAAGTACACGCTGAAAATCTAGGGCCAACTAACAAAAAGAAACAATGTATGCTAATAAAATCTAGGAATCAAAACCAAGCAAACAAGACTTCTCTCGATGATCGTACTAGTTGGTGATGAAATCAAATGTCGTGTGACCAAGTCAAGAATGGGCTAGGATATGGTGGAATAGTTACAATGGAAACCTACTTAAAGGAATTTCACCTTGGTGCAAGCTTCCACGCAGTAATTGTGGATTTACCCTCCAAGGAGTTTGAGTGAGTTTGACTAATGTCTGTTTCAGGTATGGTGAGACTTCCCTTCATTGTCACCTCATGTAAGTACCTAAGTATTATGGAAACTAAGGACACCAACTCGTAGTCAGCCCTTGGATGGGTACAGTCGACAGTCTGATCTGAACGTATGGGCAGGATAACAAATATGAAATCAACTCGAGAGGCTCCCACACATAATCATGGGTATACCTTCAAGTGACCCCCAATATACGATCCGACCACTACAAACAGTTGAACCACGAAGGGATAATATCCATAACTCACCTGAATGCGACCTCGTGCGTAACCCCTGTGTGAGAGGGGGATCCCAGAAATCCTATACGACAATTGGATTTGACTCTCCCTATCTCATGATGCTAATGTTCATTTTGAAAACTTTGGAGAGTTGTACTCACAGCCTAATCCAAAGTGCTAATCCTAGTCTAATGTTGGTGGAAGATCCTAAAAACAAAAATGTTCTAGATAATTTTTAATTAGCATTGATTTTATGGTTGTTCCTTACTCAAAGGGTGTATGACAACGAAACTGATGGTATGATGACTCAATTCCCAAAAAATGCACAAGAATATGATAATCAATCGTTTCTTTCAATGAATGGTTATTTAAGGGAAAGAGATAAAGTTGTTTTCACTATCAAACACTAATATGCAATGTTCTCAATCAATTTGTTTTTCACTCAAATCCGAAGCAATGCTAAAAATTTCAGAAATGCCTTCTAATATCCAAACCAATCACTAAAATATGTCCTTTTGCTTATATGTGAATGATAATCATATGCAATACTTCTAAATGTCAATCAAACTTCAATATTAAAAAATCAGAAGCAAACTTCACACAAAAAAATAAATACACTCTCGTCGTGAAATAGACAAGAAGAACAAAGATAACAAAATTGCAAACAAGAACCAAAAACCTCAAATAAAAGAGAAAAGATGGAAATTTGACCTCAAAGATCAAATGAAAAGTTCACAGACCTTTGGATTTACTCACAAAAGTTTTCACTCAGTGAGATAAAGGAGAAGGAAACATCAAGTTAACTCTAGGTCAGGAAAGACAAAGAGTGGCTTCAAGGCAAGGAAAGAAGATGTCAAAATCTTGAACAAAAGAGGATGAATTCTCAGAAATAAGGGTGTTTGAAAGCCAATAACAAGATGGACTGAGAGTATGGGACCCTGAGTAAATGCCAAAAACCAGAAATAGCTTCAGAAGGTGAAAATTATGGAGAATTTCTCACAGAAATGGGGTAGCACTCTGGTGTAAGGGGAACCAGAGCATTCCAACGCTTTGTGTAAAGCTAAGGGGGAGTTCTATCACTCTAACTACAACAGGAGGGGAGTGCTCTACTCCAAAAACTCAGAAAAAATCCCAGAAACTCAAAAAATGAAAGAAATTCAGTCAATCAGAGTGATCCTGATGACATAATGAGGCAATCAAACAAAATCTAAGAATAAAAAGACAATGTGGAGAAGATCAAATCAGTGGGCAAAGGGCCAAAAAAATATCTGGGAATGGAAACAAAAATCAGAGTTCATCCCTAGTGGAGTCACCAATTTATGTTGAAGGTGAATCCCCCCGCGGACAAGTGGATTCCCTCTTGGTCTCTAAACTTCTAAGGCCAAGACATAAATTTCTTAACATGGACACTGAATTCCTTTTAGATCCTATCAATCTAATGAATTAAAGAGAAGGAGAAATATATTTACCTTATTAGCGACGTTTGTCCTTGCAAAGTCCTGGCTGAGCTTCGATCTTGAGCTCCCTGATAGATCCTGTAAGACAAACAAAGATACAATGGAATTTCTACTCTACTGCGATTATCTCAATCATAGATCCATCTATTGCAGACAAACTCATATGGAACAAGCACAAGTTTGAAAGAAATAGGCCCAAGCATTGATTATATTAATTAGAACAAGTAAAAGTACTTACAATCCTTTGAATGAAGGTGAAGTAACCTCTTCCAGTTCTCCTTGTCCAACCCCCTTGCTCAAATAATCTCCATTGATTTCTTTGATGGAATATCCCTCATGAGATCATAAGTTTGATGTAATTCCCAATCTCCATTGTTAATACCTTCTTATGAGATCATAAGTTAGGTATAATTCTCAATCTTCCTTGTTAATACCTTCTTATGAGATCATAAGTTAGGTATAATTCTCAATCTTCCTTCCACCTTTCACCATGAGAAGGTCTCCTTATATAACCTTGGAGAGGTCCAACCAAATGAGATATCTTTGGGATGAGTTGAGGATTCTTCTCCTTCAGTTGAGGATCTCCCCTAAGATCATGCCTTGACCATCTATTCGAATCCAACTACCTTCAGGAATTGAGGGATTCTTACCTTATTTGCCTCAACAAACCCAGAATTTGCTAAAAAAAGGGTAGAGATCCCCTAAAAGGGTGCAAATGGCACTCAAGCACTCCCCCAAAGAGGCGCAAGGAGCGCAAACACTCCCTGACAGTGGGTAGGGGAGCGCTCCTCTCCAAAATTTATTTTTTGAGTGTTTTTTCCATGGCAAAAGGTTTGTACTCCCTGTCAAGTGACTTCTCTTCTTCCAAACTAGCCTTTGAGGTGTCTTAAGTGTCTTTGTGATGTCATTAGAGGCACAACATAGGAAATATGGCAGTATAATGTTTTTGACACTTGCAACACTTGTAGTTAAGATGTGACACTTACGGACAAGATGCGACACTTAAAACACTCGTAATGATGACACTTGTGACACTATCGAAGTGAGTAATTTTGAGGTGTAACACCCTGGATATCAGAAAATCGTGGAAGCAATCAAGAGCCATTACTTTTGGCTAGGTATGAAGAAAGATATCGATGAGTACATCGCTATATGTATGGAATGCCAGAAATTGAAAGCTGAGAATAGACACCCAACAGGGTTGCTACAACCTTTAACCATTCCTGAATGGAAGTGGGAAGTGGTGACAATGGATTTTATTATGGGATTTCCTAGAACAGGCAAGTTGCATAATACGATCATGGTCGTGGTGGACAAGCATATGAAAGCTACCCATTTTATTCCACTGAAAACTACACACAAGGCATCAGAGGTTGTTGATATTTTTATAAAGGAAGTGGCACAATTGCATGGGATTCCTAAAACAATTGTGTTCGATAGAGACCCGAAATTCACCTCGAATTTCTCGAAAGGATTGTTCAAAGGATTCAAAATGAATCTAAAATTTAGTACAACTTATCATCCTAAGTCTGATGGATAGACATAAAGAGTGAATAGGGTGATAGAATATATACTGAGAATGTATGTGATGGACAAACCATCGAAATGGGAAGACTACCTACACTTGGTAGAATTCACGTACAACAATGGGTATCATGCATCATTAAAGATGAGCCAATTTGAAGAACTTTACGACAGAAAGTGAAATACTCCAGTGAGTTGGGATAATCTAGCTGATAGGACAGTAGTTGGGCCAGAGTTGCTCAGGGATATGGAGGACCAGATGACAAAAATTAAGAAGAATTTAAAAGCTGCCCAAGATAGACAGAAAAGTTATGCCGATAAGAACACAACCCACAGAGAATTCAAAGTGGGTGATCATGTTTTCTTGAAAGTGAAATCTAACAGGAGTTCCCTGAAGTTGGGAAGCTGCACCAAGTTGGCAGCTAGATTTTGTGAGTCTTTTGAAATCCTGGAGAGGATTGGTCCAGTTTCTTATATGATTGCATTTCCTGCATCTATGTCTGTTCATAATGTATTCCATGTATCATTGCTAAAGAAATATATACCCGATGCTAATCATGTTATTGATTGGAATGTGATTCAGGTGGAGAAAGAAGGCACTTTTCAAGTGCATCCAGTGCACAATTTGGACTGGAAAGGCAAGCATCTCCGGAACCGAGCCATAGGGCTTATAAAGGTTCAATGGACCTGGTACGGTCCTGAGGATGCTACTTGGGAGCAGGAAGATGCAATGCGGACATAATACCTGCATCTTTTTGAAGATTTTTGAAAACTCTGTTATATATGGGTGTATGATGCACTGAGGACAATGCATAAATAAGGGGAGGGGATTTCAATATCCCTCGAACGAACCCAATTTCAAATGTAATATAAATATACTTAAGCTGGTGAGTTGTTTTCACCTCATTTGGTAATGAACATCATGTGGCATAGTGTGTGCATGAACTGTGCAGTAAAATGATGTAATATGCACATCGTAGGATATCGTGCACAATAACTAAGGTGCATGCAGTATGGAGGACAATGAGCCTCGTGTATATGATATGTATTATAGGCTGGTGAGTCAGTTATTATATGTTGGGATGCTTATGTTTTGGTATTAGGCCATAATGCCTATATGTCAAGGGCCAATGCGCCTACTTTGTACATGACTCATGATTAATATAAATACATCGTTGTGCACAGACTGACCACGATAAAAGAGATGAGGGAATGAACTTAACCAGTTAGGAAAAGGGAGGGCCAAAAGTCAAGGGAATATTATATTGATATTCCTAAAACACAAAGTATGGATAATTATTTTATCCTAAGTTCTAAATTTGGAGACAAGTGGACCAAAGTAACTTCCAATATGACAAGTGTCAAGTTGGGGACATGCATTCATATCGTGGGGCACTTAGCTCATTTGGGTGATATTTTCCATGGGGGGGGATTTTTCCAGACCACAGTCTGACCATCATTCTCACCATCACTTTTCACGAAGATTTCACAGTGATTCCTATACACACTCAGTTATCCAATGAATGATTCCATGACCATTTTCACTCATGCATTCTGTTATCCTTGAAATAACCATTTCACCATTCCGGAACTTGTTCCCATACCTCCTTTTGGTTGGTGTACCTAGTTAGCTTGGAGCAGGATTGAAGAAGTGGTTTGTCAGGCCCGTGAGTAGTTCTATGAGCGAGATAATTGCTGGGGATTGATTCCCGAAGGTGCTAAACTGCAGCTACAATGCTCTGATAATTCGGGTCTGGCATGTTCCTGAAGCCCTGGAAGGGAAGTGGGGCAGTTGAGGGATTGTTGAGAAGAGAAGGGGCACACTTCCTTGGGTGGGACATGCATGTGGGGAATGAAAGGTTGTAGGCTGTTAGTTGAGTGAGAACCTAAGACAGAGTCTTTCCTATTGTCCTTGAGCCTTAGCCTAGATAGGAGCCATTTACCCTGGTGTTGATGGGAAAAACTGACTGTCCGTCAACTCGGAGAGTGGAACCGGTCCGGGGTTGTCTAAATAACCCAAGCCGTTTGGAATGGACCACCCTGACGAGTTTAACGGCTCCGTTGGCCGCTCTAAGGTCTTCTATTAAAACCAGAGAGAAATGATCTGAGCTAAGAAATCTTACTAAACTAAATAAAACAAACTAAACTATAATTAAATACAAGAAACTAACTAAAATAAAGGAAACTAGAAACTAATAAAATAAACTAAACTAACTACACTAATCTAACTACAAACTACTAACTATTATATATACAAGATACTAATTATGATTATAATAACTCAAATCAACTATCTAATTATCAGCTATAATATTTCTTATTCACAAATGTACACTATGAACAACCCACAGATTTGATTAAAACCTGCAAAAATCATATGTATTCTGCCCTAAGACAGCCATGGATCTCTTTTTTGATTTTTTTATTTTATGAAAACGAAATACAAACTACTGAAATTAAACAATCTAATATATATTACTGAGATTAAACAATATAATATAAATCTAACTAAACTATCATTTATATTAAACTACTTAACATAAACAGTAAACATCTAACTATTTGACCTGGAAACGCTCCAAGTCTGCCCTGTGTAGGATGACTTCTTAAGCTGGTTGGAGGAAGAAATTCACACCATTTAGTCCTTAAGCTTCTCGAAAACGATCAGCTATGCTGCTCCTTGAAGTGTTTTTACAGGACAAACAAGACATAAAAGAAAATCATAACAATTTTATGATGATCAATCTCTACAACAAGGGAAACCTATTATGCAGAAAACTTATATAACAATCCAATCTATGAAGAAGACAAACCTATCATTCATAAAATGAATCAACAACTGTTATGTCCTTTATCTCTTTGGAAGCAACAAGATATGTATAACAGTAAAGAAATTATATCATTTGCATTTGATTTAGATAGCAAAGTAATACTAAACCATAAACAAAATGATATACAAAAATTGAAACAAAGTGTTGATATATTGAAAAGCAAAAGCTATGACAAAACATCAATTCTGCTCCAGTTTGAATCAGAATTACATATCCTTGTTCTCCCACAACTGAGGATGGATATTATTACAAAACCATATGTTTATATAGGTTTCTCACAAGGTAAAACATCCTTGTGAATAATAGCAAATTGCTTACATAATCTGGGAAAAAAAATCCCAAAAACTAAGGAAATAAAATGCAAGTAAAATATGTGGATCATCCCCTAACTTCTCATGATATCTATTGCCAATTCGAATTTGCCTGCAATAGAACACAAAGATCAAATTAGAAGGATATTTTATTAGAAAAAAAATAAAAAAAATGACTTTACAGACTTACCTACAGAATCATCTGATTCTGTAGCTAGTCAAAAATAGCAAACAGGACTAGATATAATCAAATAAAATAAAATCCAAAACTAATTACCAATGATTCAATTATTCTTATTTTATAAATTAAACCAAATCAAAATGAATGTAATCGGGAAAGGGCAAGAATACTCTGTTTTTCCAATTGACACAAAATCAAATCAAATCTTAACAAGACTGTTCCAAAAATGCAATCAATGGTAAACTCAAATCGTATGAGATACAAAACAATCATTATTGATTTGCATAAGATTCATATCATTTAATCCATTACCAATAAAGAAAGGCCGTAACGATTTCATGCATAACCATACCCATAGAATCCAGCCATAGTTCTCGTTTGTTGAGTTTCAAACAGTTCACAGGTATGAACAAAAACAATGGTTGTAACGATCATTGACCAATTATAATCATAACAGCAGATTGATATCACTTAGTTAAGGGAACAATGTGTAAATAGCTTCCATTGTAATCAGATGAAATCATATCGACTCAAAAATCTTCATGTTCAATCACCACACAGTCAATAGACAGAGGCGCGATAAAATCGACAGAATTCATGAACTGAGCAATAATCAACACGAATCTTTACTGAGTTAATTATAGAAACAATATCGAAACCCTGAACATAATCCAATTCAAACAATAATTAGAATCGAATAAGTTGCAATTGGTTATGTATCAACAGAAAGATATCAGATTTGGTCGAAAAACGTTTAAGAATCGTTAACCCATTTATCAATCATTTTTACTCATAACTAATTCAAATCATACCATTGACTGTATTCGAAAATAGAAATACCAACAACAGTCTATTTTTAAAAAAATTAACAACTTGTCTTATTAACAGAGCATCGAACTAAATTTGAACAATCATATCTATTCGATGATCCATCGAATCAAAACCAAATCCAATCCAATCTTAAACTATAACGAAAATTGATTTATCACCACAAAAATTATATACAGCGAAGCATGCTTATGTAACAAAGCAGGTGAAATATGTACACAGAGTGTAATATAAATGAGTGAAAAACTATACCATCGCAGTTGCTGAGACT